>JAVQJS010136787.1:0-22050 GCA_036024795.1 Galaxias rostratus | reverse complement strand
CCCCCCCCCCCCCCCGGGCGGGGGGCGGTGCAGCATGGGATAGGAGTCTTACGTTCTTGTGGTTGACACATTTCATGAGCACCAGTTCTCTGTAAGCCCTCTTGGCATGGGTCTGGTTCTGGAAGGGCCGGCTCAGTTTCTTTATCGCAACATTTCGTTCCAGGTTGTGGTCATATGAGGAGCTGCACAAGAGACATAGAGGAGGACATGTAAACATATATCTTTAAATACATGAATCATTACAATTCTATTTAGGGCACCTTACTAATACAACTTGATACATCAGCAACATTTCATAAAAGGGAAACAGCCAACAGAGCGTTTGTAGCTCAAACACGTGTATCATAGTGTGGTTGTTGTGGCTTACAATTATTTGATTTAAATTATTGATAAATGATCGGTTAAAACCGCTCAGCGGTGTCCACAAAAATGTCATAGTCCAGTAGAATAGAAAACTCGAGGAAGGGAGTGTACGTTCCTAATTCACAGGTCCAGGAGAACTTACCAGACAATTCCCTGAGCGCCGGATCCTATGGGTCTTAGATTCTGGTAGCGTTTCAAAACGGTAAAAGTCGAGTCCCCGACGTCTAAGCTGTAATACTCCTTTTCACGCTTATTCCGATTCATGATGAGATCTTTGAAAAAACGTGACGTCTTGGGCATCCAAGTGGCTGTGTCTTCTGAAGACCTGTGAGAGACACACAGGCAAAAAAGGGCTCAGCACCATAATGCATACGTTCAGCGTTCATTTTTATCTTCCCAAAGAAAAAGGACTTCCACTTCAGAAGTAAAAGCTACTCGCAAGGACATCATGAACATAACATTTTCTCATAACTAATTCATGTAGGTGTATGTATCCAAATAAAAATATGTATTTTAATTTGAACTAAACATTTGTCAATCATTTCTGTTGGAAACATGTACAGCCAAGCACCAGCATCTTAGCATGGCCTCGCTCAAAGACAACAAGGTTGATCAACCCCACGCCATCGCAGGAGAAAATAAATCAAAGGCCAGCCCACCATCCTTTTGCAATGGAGATCAATGTGGAACTTAACAGAGAGCAACGGTTCAGGGTTACCTCAGGCTTGGCTAAAGCCCTGGCTATCGTCCTGAAGACTGAGGCATCTGTCTCAATAGAGCTAAATACAAACTGCACCCTCTTTGAACCAAGATAAGGAAAGATCCTGATGCTGGGGTAGCATTAGAGATATCTGTACAAAGAGTGTAAACAGGAGAATACGACCACCAGCTTAGCATTACTATGGAGGATGTACCCTGGCCAGATAGGAAGACTCAAGTGTACAGAGAAAGGCTGCAACACACCAAGTTTAACACCGCATCAAGCCTGCAGACAAGTATTTAATCATGGCGCAGGCAAACGGAACAAATTAGTTAGTGTGTGTGTGTCTGCGTGTGTGAGTGTGCATGTGCACGCACGCACGCACGCATGCAAGAGACTCCTGCCACAGAGATAGAAGACAAATCATTAGTAAAATGTTGAACCTTGTCCAGAGAAGGGGCATTACAGTTGGCCGACCACGAGCTGACCTCCATACTCTGGCAGGCCATGGCCAACGCGCCTCTTTCTAATCGTTCTCACACGTTCTCCGCTGCAGCCTTCCCTTCTCGTCCTCAGCTAGTGGTTCCTACCATCTCTCTAGCTTTTCTCTTCCACGTTGTGCCCTCCTTCTCACACCTCTCCCTGATAAACAGGACTTTATTTCTCCTGTTGGAACGGCACCGTGTGTCTGCACTACCTGAAGATGAAGGGACTAAAACACTGAGATTTAAAGTAAGGTTTACCTGGAGGCACAGCAAGAATCTTCCATCCACTAGTAATTAGATTATGAATAATATGTTTATCTGCAACATGCCTTTTCTGATACATCCGAATGTATAATGATGAGCCGAAGCAAGAAGTGAAACACCCACATTGGTATTTGAAACTATTGAAATAAATATCGGAGAAAGAGAGTATTGTCATGTCTTATTGTCATCAGATTGATCTCCGAGCTGGTGATTGTTGACACCGATCCACCCTTTGCTTTAACAAGGGTCCTTTGCCAAATGCTTTTCAGACCTATTTTTCTAAGCTTGGGAAAAACAGCACATGTCATATGAACATCCAGCACGATGCAAGGTGAGCTGTGAATATGACGCGTGGCTTGTGTCTATAGAGGCAGCATTTCTAAGAGGTTAGTAGAGACTCTTTTTTGCTATCTTCATCTGATAATAGAGTTTGATAGAAAAAAGGAATGACATTAGCATACAAAATAAATTGGTCATGCTCTCAACACCAGGTATGCTCATCTAGACTACCAGATCAAGGACCACAGATATTATAATAAAGTGTTATGTTGCATGCCAGACACGGGAGTGTCAAGAGTGTTTATCATAAGATCCCACTTGTTCATATAAAATGTTTTCCCAAACAGTGATGTTTCAACTGAAGACACCTTCTGAAAGTGCACAGCTGTGGTCATGCAATGGTCCAGGGACATCAATGGTGGGACACAGAAATGTCAGGACGTCAAACCCAGGCAAGAGAGAACCAGAGAGAAAGGGAGAGTGCTGGGGCAAGAAACACAACATGAATTCTTGAAGCAGACCCCCGAAATGTCATTCCTCTCACCTGTTCCTCAAGAAACAGACGGTGTTCGGAAAGCCCACACACAAAGGCAAACCAATGCAACCCATGAAACAACACATGCCTGACATGTTCAAATTCAATTAGATCTGGTAAATGGTACGCCTCTCCAATAGTATTCTAATGACTAGACTAAACAAGGACTAGAATACCTTGAACAACGTGTAACACCAAAGTCAATTTTGTCAATCAGTGTTGGTTATTAATAGTTGGTTACTCAAATGAGGTTGAATAACATAATAATGCAAAACAAACTGTTGGTCCAAATATAACGTTGCATATGCACCAAAGTGTAAGAAAAACAAACAAACATGCAAAATATATAAATGGCACATGCAAAGGAAAAAAATAGAAGCATACCTTTGCCAATGTTATAAATGATACTACTAGGCCAAAAACAGCAATAACAACAGTCACGCCTTAATATCCATGGGATTGGGTACGTTATGTGAAAATATAGCCGGGTCACCTCTCTTCCTTTAAAATGATCTGCAGAGTAACAAGAACGGTCGAAATGTAGCCATTTAGCCAGTGCTAATATCATCTAGGAGTGGTGCGTTCTTTTCATTCGAGACACTTCACTGCTACAATTTGTCCGCGGAACGATTTGTTGTTTGCCAACCAGGCCAGACCTATTTATTTAGTGGGTTATTGTATGTTCCAAATACACACATTCATAGTATTTCATGTGCTCTTGACGACTCAATAGATGCTCAAATCAACCACCAATGGTGGCTGCCAACATGTCTTTGATATCTGTTTATCCAACTCACCCCTCTTCGATAGAATGTGTGAGTAATTCCAACACTGTCAGGCCACCGTCGCTGAACCGTCACTGAAATGTACAGCCAGATTGTTTGTCAAAAATATATTATTTAGTCCTTCACAAGGCAACTTCTAGATCCACTGCGTTTCCCTTGCACTACCAGGCCTGGATCACTGCAAAATACATGTGTACTACGTAACCTAATCTTTGTGCTTCCGTGACACAGACAGTTTCTGCCATTTCATACCGATGTCGTCGAAACCTTGCGATGTTTCCTATGCTGGTCGCCGATCAAGGCGGAACGTTCAAGATCGTAAACGATTTTGCAACGTAGCCGATGCTTCTTGCTATGTTTTAACAGTTGAATCTAGCTGAGGTCCAACAACAGGCAACACCAATTATAAAGCATTGACTCTCGCATTCCATGCTTTGGTTTTTAATTTAAAAAAAGTAAGGACGCGTTCCCCTTTCAAAGTTTCTTTGTGAGGGGGTATCTCTCTTCTTTTGTTTGAGATGGGAGTAATTAAAAAGAAGATTAGATAGTCACACAATCAAATGAAGTTAATTCGTAAAAGCAGAACGCATAAAATACATTTTTTAGATGTAATTTCATCACATTTATTTAAGTTTTTTTTTTTAAATCAGTCCGAAATAGAAGAAATTAAAAGCAAGGATTACACAGCCTTTTCATGGACTTTACTTTAGAAATTCTCCAATGATACAGCGCCCCCTCAAGATTGAGAAATAGACTAAGGTTTTGCTTTTGAGTCTCGTTTCGACTTGTCCCTTTCCTTTAAAGAGAATAAACCCAGGGAAAATTGCAGATTAACTAAACGTTGCTGCCTACGAAATGGTCATGCAGTGCTTGGTGGCTGTCATTTAGCCCGCCCCGGTAATCCAATTGAGTTCTTAGGCCCAGTGTCTAAAAATAAGACAGTGACAGAAAACATGGTATTCCCACGTCACTAAATTGTGAGCAAGTTAAATTTTCAGTGTAAATCTGTATTTTTCGTGGCGGCACAGTTTTGTCAAACACATCATGATAGGTCCGTAAATAGGCCCCTGATAATTAATCCTATTGGTGGAGGAAAAAAAATGCTACCTTGGCGTGTGGAGAGACAGGTGAACGTGGGAGATGCGTGAGAGGATTATGTGTGAGGAGCGGATATCATAAAGAAACCAGGACCAGCGATCTCCTCAGCAACCGAATGAAATAAGGTAGGCAACAATTATTTTAACTTTAAATTATAGTAATAAGGTTAATAGATAAATATGCACGCCTTTTCAGAAGTTGTGTAAAAAAATGTGCTCAGTGATTAACTTTTTAAAAGCGTTCTTATTTAGCCGACCTTGTGATTAACAGAACCGTATTTATCTATTATGTCTGTATTTATAGAATAAATTGGACAGGCTAAATCCACAACTTTTTGTTCAAATCACAAATGTTTTTGTTGACTCTTTTCGGCTATATGGTGTAAGCAGTTATGCTAAATCGTGCTCTTTTTGAACTGAACATCATGTTCGCTACTATAAGTCTTGAGTTTATTTTGATAGTTAGTTGATGATCCTTGTGGTAGTCTAGTTTGAAACAGAGTTCAGCTTTAAACAAATATCGTATTTGACATAGAATATAAAAATAAATCTGTTTCCAACTAAATAGAAGTAGATGCATAAAAAGTAAACAATCATTAAACCCTTGAAATGACATATTAACCCCAAAAACCATTTCTATGGAATGAAGACTACTAAATATATGAAAATTCAGCCAGCTGTCTTTTTTTATCAACGTATTTAGTTTAAGATGAAAACATTGCATTTCGTTTATACTTCGAAAACTTCTATTGGCCTTACCTGGCCCAAATTTGCTTACTTTTAGCATATGATTTATGAGGATCTCTAACAGACTTCATAAGTCGTGGTTGTGTCTATTTAATGTTGTCTGCATCCTATATGTCAAATTAAGGGAGGGGGTCAATTGTAAATGTGGCAAAGGCCTATGTTAGAGTTGAAATAATCCTTTGTTGTTTAAACATGAATCGATTAAAAACATGTTTTAGACAAAACAAAAACAGTTTGAACATAGTGAAGCCCTCCATTTAGCTCAGCAATGTGTCTGTCCTACCCGTGGTGGACCAGCCTAATGGTAGAAAAGGCAGCACTCAACATTGCAGTCATGATGCATGATTAATGACCTAATTATTTACTAGACCTTTAGACCAAGGATAATTTGAAGTTTTTATATGACATTGTTTTTATCTTTAATTATTGTTGTGTCAGATCAGTGATACTATGAGTGTTTGAAAGTTGACCTTTGCCTCTGACAGCGTAAACCTTAATGAACTCCTTTTTAGTGGTGCTACACATTTGTACCAAATGTATTTGGATGTGGCACACACAAAACCCACCCTGATGCTGTGGTCCACCGTAATCTTGGTAAATGAAAAATGAAAGGTGCGGGGCAGATCCGTTTGTGAAAATCCTGCTGGCTCGCCGAAAGCCAATTACAGGGCACAGCGACGTCTCTGCTGGAACGTGTGAAAGTCTGATGTATGAGACGGGACGTCAGCGGAGCGAGGGACAGATGGTGAAGGCAGAGGCCTCTCCTGGCATTAGCCGCCTACTCATCCAGAGTATTAGCCCCACACAGGACTGGAAGGGGACCGCAGTGGCTCCTGATCTCATTATCCTGGACAAAACATTTGCTTCCTTGAATTTGTTATTGTTAAACAGCGATGTGTCTACTCAGCCCCCGTCACAGCGGCCGCTGCATTAGCATAAGTCCGGTTAGTTATTATTTTCTATGTACCTGTCCGTAACAAATGCTACTTGTTCAGAACTCTGGCTTGGTAACTGTAGTGTTGTGAAATAGAACACTGATCACCATTTTGGTGATGTACTCTTTTGTTAGTTTCAGTTTGGCACTACTGTCCGAGCAGTGACACTGGACAGTGGTGGCTTGCATTTTCTAGCAAGTCTGCATAACGCCAATGATTGAGCTCAGTGTGTGTATGTGTGTGTGTGTGTGTGTGTGTGTGCATGGATACACTGTGTGTGTATGTGTGTGTGTGTTACTGTAACTGCTTTAAGCTATTTGTTTATAGATTGGCATCTGTTTCCTTCTCTATAGGTTGTGTCTGTCACCTCCAGGATGGGTACGTTTGTGACCCTGGCGGAGGTGCTCGAGGCCCGGGGCTCGGCCTTGGAGGAGGACGAGGTGTGGGGTCTGCTGCTTGGCGCCTCCGAGGCCTTACTGGACATCTCCTGCAAAGGTACCGGCAGGACACGTTAGGTGCAGCCTAAACTTAGACGGTTGACGTCAGTTTCCCAGGGAGAGGCAGAGGACCTCTCTAGACAAACGTAAGCCGCAGCAGTTTCACACTGCAGGATCAATTTGAACTGGGCTAAGCTGGCGCGGTTAACAGTGGAACGAATACAAAAAATGAGGGCCACACTTTTGGTGGCGAACCGTAGGGTCAGAAGTATGTTCTTATAATGTTTGCACTGGCTACATTCAATCAGAGGAAAGGTTTGTGTTGCATGATCAGCTCCGTGTTGTTCGGCCCAGGTCCAGGGAACATGTGCAGTGTCCTGAGTCCGGGATCCGTGCTGCTGTCGGCCAACGGGGGCCTCGCCTTCAAGAGTTGCGCCCGCTCCGAAGACGCCCTGTCCTTCACCGCTCCGGAGGTCCAGCAGGGACATGCCGCCTCCACCCGCACCGCTGCTGAGAAGGTACCGCGCGCCATCTCTGAATATATGATAGTTGGATGTGCAAAAGACATATCAATGTTACGGCCATGAGTTCTATGAACTGATTCAGAATGATTGGATCGGTGAAAGACGTTTTATTAACTTTATTTGCCATGAAGTCTCCGCATTTCAATTGAATGCAGACATCCTATGTCTCTCTCTGTTTGTGGCTTGCCTCCATCAGATGGTTGTTTACTCACTGGGGATGACGCTCTATTGGTGCGTCGACTATCAACTACCTCAAAACCAGGTAAGTGCCGGCGACCCTGGACGGATGGCCTACTGCCGTGGATCATGGTGGCACCTTCATAAACAACACAAGCAAACTCTAATGCTTCTCCCACCCTCTCTCTCTCGCACCCCGCACCCCTGTTCCAGTCCATCCAGTTGAGTGAGCAGCTGAATAGCTTGCTGCTGAGGATGTGTGAGGACGCGGTCCACAGGCGGGCCGACCTGATGACAGTGCTGGAGACCTGTGACCTGCACAACAAGGACAGCGTGCTCCCCACGCCCGAACGCCTCATCAAACAGCTTGTGGAGGACGTCTTCAGAGACTCTGTGAGAGACCTTTGGTTTTTGGTTAATGTTGGACTTGAGTCCTGTCTTCTGGCAATGCCTTTATTTAGCTTGAAAGGCATGTCCCTAGTGTCACAAAATGCAAACAGGCATGAAAACCTCACCTGCCAGCTGCCACTATCGTTTTAACATGTGTTGTGTCCCTCAACACATTGGGACCTGAGCACAGCAGGGGGCTTTGTGACGTTTAGTTCAATGAGGCAGCAGGTCGCTAGGTCAGTTGGTTGATAGTGATGTAGGGATTAGAGCTTAACCTGGTGCTTCCTGCTGTTAATCTGATGGAGGAACACGGAACACGACCAGAGGTCACACCACAGGGAGCGTCCCAGGTGAGCGCTGCTCCTCGAAAGAGGTCTGTCCAAAGACCTACAACAAGCACCTCCAGCCCACCCTTCCCCTTAGCCAATACTCATCTCTTTCACACTATTAGACCGTAGTTTTGTGTCAGAGAGTGGGATGATAGCTATAAATACAGCCATATATTGACCTTTAAACAAATGGTTTAACTTTAACCGCTTTCAACGGCTTCAACCAACTGAGCTTGGTCCTCTTCTTTTCTTCTCAAAGGGAGGGAGCAGAACTAGGGTGGTATTGCCCATATTAACAATACTCTGCTATGAAGTTAGTGCAACAACTAATTGTTACTCACACATGCGTATTGTTTACATTTTACAGGTTGACCATGTGTCCATGGCTGGAACAGGAGCTCATCTCTCAGACCGGAGTCAGATGATCCGGGACAGACTTCATGGTACTTATCCCCTCTCTGCAACAGACTACATTTTAAACCTATTTACCTTTGATCTTCTCTCCAAGGAAAATACGTGGGTGTGTTTCTTTTTCAGGCTCCTCGCACCGTAACTCCACTCCGACTCTGAAGAGCAAGTTCTCCAGCTCCTACTCAGCACAGCCGTTCCAGTCAGAGCACTCCAGGTGACACGTCTAGCACAACGGTTTCCGGAAGAGCCAGAAAGTCTTTTCTGCCCTCAGATTTGGCCTGTTCCACAGTTCTGAGCTGTTGTCTTTGCTTCCCAGACTCAATCCTAGTGCTCGTCACCGAGAGAGCTCCTGCAGCTGGCAGTCCCGAAACCCCTGTAGCCCCTACTTAGAGCGTCATAGCATCACACGAGCCCTCAACCCCTACGAGTCTACTGTCAGTCTTAACGACAAGAAGTTTAAAGTAAGAGGGCAAATCCTGGCGTCTAATTATTTATCTATAAAGAGATATTATGAAATTATTGCTTTCTTTGCTTTAGGTTATCCTTGTTGTGTTCTAAGAATGCTTTATTCTTGCAGGAAGTGGGTCCAGAGTTTATTAGGATGCTAGATGAGCCCCTTGTGGTCTTAGAGCTGCCTGGATCTATTTTGGTAAGTAAATGCTTCAAAAAGTAATATTCCAAGATCATAATATCATATTGATCTTTAGCCATGAGAATGATTCAGTATTGATTTTGTGGAATTATAGCAGCCATGTTTATGTTCCTGCAGTCCAAGAAAGGGAAGTGTGTGTCCACCCAGAGAGAGCTGAGTGTGATCATGCCTAATGGACAGAGCATCCTGGTCAAGTGTGACGTCAAGTCCAGTGGTGCGGACGTGTTTGATATGATCGTCGCCCACTCGAACTTGGTGGAGCACTTCTACTTTGGCCTTGCATATATTGATGGTAAAATATCTGACCAGGATTTAAATACTGGGCCATATACATTTCAATACAATGTAATTTTATTAATTGAGAGAGATAATACCATTTTCCATACTCCTCCTATTTATAGATAATGAATTTTTTTTTCTGGACACGGACACAAAAATATCCAAAGTTGCCCCAGACTGTTGGAAGAAAGTGCCTACATCGATGTTTGTCCTTTTCTTCAGGGTCAAATTCTTTGTCAATGATATTTCTTTACTTTTGTGAGTATCTTCACAAATAGTGCTGCACATTCACCTTTTATTAAGTTACATTATAGCAATTCGATATTTCAGTTTCTACCGCAACAATTTGTAACTTCAAATTAAAAGCTTCAATATTGTTTATCTATTGGTGCATTTTCCTCAGGCACAAAATCACCCGCCACCAGTTATATCTGCAGTTGAGGAAGGACCTCCTTGAGGACCGATTGTCCTGCCATGAGGAGACCGGCCTCTTTCTGGGTGCCTTGGCCTTGCAGGCTGAGTATGGAGACCTCCTGCCTGAGGTACACATCTCTGTATTCTCCCTCATCTAGAGGGGTTCTGTGTCGAATGATGAGGATAAGATAAATACCAATTTATGTTTGTTTTTTAAGCGCTGAATAACAACATTAAAACTAAACCACACATAGTTTAGATAGATTATTTGTCTATGCAAACATATTCGAATGTTTTCTAACCACCATGTCCTTACAGAATTGTCTGACCCAGTAATGATGATTTAATCAACAATTTGGTTACTTAAAATTCATAATTTATGATTACCCAGTTCTGTTTTTTCCGATACAGGTTAATGGGAAGAACTACTTCCGTCCAGACCAGTATATATCCAAGAGCACCTTGGAGAGGAGAGCCTTGCCTTTGCTCAAGGGCGAGTTGCTACGGTTACATGCCAACAACGCCCAGATGCCTACCGACGAATCCGAGCTAGAATTCCTTAAGGTGGAATGAATGTGATGAAATACTTGATTGGTGCAAGACAAGTTAGTTTGTGTTGCATAGCTTTAAATCTGCATGTGTTAAATTCCTTAAAAAACATCGAACTGAAAAAAGTGAAATGATAATATAATTTATAAAAAAAAAAAAATCCATAGAATTATTGTCACATTACTTCAAAGTAGGCTAGAAAAAAGTGCCATGACAATCTATTGTAAACCTCAATCCCATACTATTTTAACTCTGACATCTACATCCCAGTCCTACCCTTAAGTTCCAAGTTCCTGCTATGTGATGCAACAGTGAACTTAAGTCCCTAATCATTCAACTCCAACATCCACTTCCCTTCTCTGGCCTATCAGGTGAGCCAGCAACTTCCAGAGTACGGGGTGCTGTTTTACCGTGTAACCCGGGAGAAGAAGCCCGTGGAGGGGGAGCTGATCCTGGGTGTGTGTGCCAAAGGAGTCATCGTCTACGAGGTCAAAGATGGCTCCCGCTCCACCAGCCAGACCTTCTACTGGAGAGAGACCTCCAGCATCTCCTCCAATGTGAGCGAAAGAAGAGAGAAAGAGAGAGAGGAGCGTTTTCATGTGCTTTGACGAAAGTTGCGCACTTACTCGTTTAAAGTGATCCACGCTGTGGAGTACAAAAAGGCTGGGCTTCAAAATACCACCTGCTGTGGTCTAGTTTTTGCCCCATTTTGTGGCTTTTCATTTTAGGCTAACAATATTAAACCAAAGGAAATATGTGTTTTCAACACAGAGACGAAGGTTTGTGATCGAAAGCCGAGGCGGCACAAAGAAGCACGTCTTCATCACGGAGCGATCAAAGATTGCCAAATACCTTTGTGACCTATGCTCCGCCCAGCATAAGTTCCACAACGAGATGAACTCTCGACAGCTCAGCCACAGCTTGGTGTCAGGTTAGCAAACTCTCAGGATGTTCCCCAGCACCGCTGCCCTATGCACACGTACTTTGTTTGGAAATGTCCAAGTCAAATAAATTTAAATAAAATCTTAGAGAAGCCTGTTATTTCCCTCACAACAAAAACAAAATCCCAACCAGTTTTTTGCAATGCCATATTCTCACCAACACGCGTGCCTTTCCCTGTCAGAGGAGAGCATCGTGCAGTACGCCGCCGTATGCCGCTCTCAAGCCAAGGCCTACACCCGCTCCGAGACGCCGCCCGTCAACAGTAGCCCGGTCACGCCCAACAACAACTCCATGAGCAAGCTGTGTGACGACGTTGCGGCCCGGATAGAGGCCCGCATCAAGCAGCACCGCAGGAGCTTCCACGAGCAGAGGTGAGCGAGAGAGACACACCTGGACTCAGTCCCAGGATCCCGTCTGAACTGACGGCTCGTGATACACAGTGGTATGGACTGTCTATCTGGAGACATAGTCCCCGCAGCCTCTTTCTAAACTCCTTTGTTGTTGTTCATATTTTTGAGTATAATCTCTCTCCTCCCTCTTGTTGCCTCTACCTTATTGCCTCCGCGTCTGCCTCCAGCGGCCAGGGGAGGAGTCCCGGCCAGCGCTCTCCGGCCTGCTCCCAGAGGAGTGTCTCTGAGGCTCTCTCCACCTCCCCCTCCTCTATGGCTGGAGGTATTACTGGGGCACTCTATGCGTGGACAAGTCAGCCGTGTCGGTTAGGGACTTGTGCACGCTTACCGTACACGACCCTGGGGTAGTCACTCCCGTGGTCCGTCAACATCCTACACACTCCTATGGAAGTTAACCCTATTAGCTGTGTGGGATAGTAGGGCAGGATGTGGTCGTAATTTTATGGCTCGACTCCCAGGTCGTGTTCAGAAATGCAGGCGAACACCTTTATGACAGGACGTTGTTCTTTACTATCCTAGTTTATGTTCTCTAATGGAGCACTATGGACTTAACTGATGTGTCCTTGTCCCACAGATACGCAGACTAGAGGATTGTCTTCCGAGAGGGAAGTTATATGTGTGTCTCTAAAAAAAGACCCCAAGTTCGGTCTTGGTAAGTCATTCGTACTGGTAATAGTAGACTTATGTGTGTTATTATGTGAGTTAGTTTACATGGCTCTTTATTCCTGCTACTGTGTATTTTTTGTTTTGAGTCGTTATACTGTTGTCTCAAATCACTAAACACTTGTGTTAGTACATGTGTTAATACATTTGTTAATACAATGTGTTAATGCATGTCCTGCTGTATCCTTGTCTGCAGGAATAGTGATAGTAGGAGAGGACACATTGGGCAGGTATGACCTGGGCATATACGTGGCCTCCATTGTACCTGGGGGTCCCGCTGATAAGGATGCACGCATCAGACCAGGTGGGATAGCCCCCTGACCAGCTCCCCCTACTCTTAGAGTACTCAACCCTTAGAAAGTGTGTGTGTGCACCAGTCAGCTCGGGGGGATGGGGGTGACCAACTAATTGGAAACCTAATTGCCTCATTATGTACCAGATCTGTCAGTAGCCGTCGATCAGAGCCTTCGTAGTAATGGGTCATGGTGAAGAAATAAAACAAGAAAAGAAACGAGATTGAAGTTGATGATGACCTTTGACCCAAGGTGGACGCCTGATCTCCCTGAACCACACCAGTCTGGAGGGCGTGACCTTCAGTGAGGCGGCGGAGGTCATGCAGGCTAGCCCCGAGGAGGTGGAGCTCATAGTCTCTCAGCCCAAAGGTACGCACTAGGGTCAGGGTGGGGAAACCTGTATAGTGCTTCTGTTTGGTTTTCCCAGAGCTGCACAATGCTGCTGTTATTTAGTTTCACGTCTTATCTGTACTTGTCTTCTGTTAGAGTATTAGCATTAGGCTGTATTTTTTGAAGTCATTGTGCTCTTGTAAATTAGTTTCGCTTTTTCTTTTGGGTTAGACCGGTGTTTGTATGCTCTCACACGTTTTCCACTAGGACATTGTCATTAGAATGTTTTTCTTGAATGCTACACGAAAGCGTTGCCAAGGCTTCACCTGTGTTCCCAGTGGGGCCAACGACCAACAACGTGCACCCACCATTACTGAGGAACTGCGAGTCCCAGGTCACCCTGGGGGCGGAGAGCCGCTATGTGGATGACGACCTGGATGAGATCATCTCCGTCATGATGACCCCCAAGACAGGCAGCCGGTTGCATGTTCCCGACGTACGGATTCTCAACGCTCAGGTGAACATCACGCTTCCTAATGGATAGTAATTGACCAGTTATTGCTTATCATGGGTGGGAGGGCATATCCATGGAAAGACGATGATGATCGGAGAGTGAAATTGATGAATGGTTTTTTAATTTTTAGATACTTTAACTACAAGAAAGAGAGGTCAATTGTTTTACTTGGTATTTCTGTATGTTACACTGAGACGTGTACATTCAATACATGGTTCTTGTTTTCCTTCGCTCTCTCTCTTAGGACGGCTGCTCCCTCTCTTCCTCTCAGAATAGTGTGAGGCCAGAGGAAATCACCGTGGAGCTGAGGAAAATGGCTGGCAGTCTGGGGATCAGCATCGCCGTGAGTCACGCTGTCACAAACACTCATAAATACACACATACACACACACACTGACACACACACACACACACACACAAACTATCTTACACGCACACACACACACACACACACACACACACACACACACACACACACACACACACACAGGCCAGAAACACAAAGCAGCTCTCATGGTGTTAATCTTATGTAACACTAGTCTAAAAAGGGTCAAAAGGAAGTGTTACTTCCGGAGGAAAAAAACCTGCAACCTCACACCATCACCATCAAGCCAGGCTTTCCCCTGGTCTGTTAAACACTCTAAAGACTGTGATCTACATAATCTTTATCCCAACTCCTCCTGTGGTTCACTACTTGTCATGTTTGATTGAAATTACGCACCGACTTCTCAAGGGCTTACTATTGCGTAACAAGGAGCCCAGTTCAGTGATTATTGAAATCCAGATCCGGACAAAAGTGTATCTAATGTTGGGGACCCTGATTTGACCACATGAGTGGACCCTTCATTATTTTTGTGTCTGTATCTCTCTTTTCTTTTTTGCAACCGTCACTCTGCCTCCACCCCCATCTCCTCCAGTCTTCAAATCTATTTCTCCTCTCCGTCTCCCTCTCTCCGTGTCTCTCCTTGCCCTTCCTTCCTGCGGCTAATCCCCCAGGCCCAGGTTAATCAGCTTGGGGAGAGTGGAGAAAACCCCGCTCACTCACTGTGCTGGGGGCCTACTTGAAGATGCTAGCACCTGTGGCTCGTCCTCACCTCGCGTGCCACTGGCTTTTGTGTAGAGCTCCTACAATGGGGTAAAGCTGTACTCCCCATGAACCAGGTTACTAAGCCTCATTAGGTCCAGGGGATTGGAGTGATGGGAGCAGGGACCAGAGAGCGAGGGAGGGAGGGAACACCTTGCCAACCCTTTGTTTCCTGCCTCGCTATTTTCTTTTTGCGATCTCTCTATTCTTCTCCTTTTGCCAGTTTCTTTCTCATACCCTCTGCCGATCTTGTGTTTTCCTCGTTTTCTGCTTGATTCCAAATTCCTACTTGATACCTGCTTAGCTTTGTCCCCCACTTAGAAGGGAGTGTGGCTCTTTTCTTGTGGGTCTGTGACTATTTCGCATGTGACCAACTGATACACATTCATTACTTCTTTGAATTTTACATATTTGCCTCCCCCCACACCCAGACCCCTAACACCACACCACTTGTTTGTGCTCAATGGACAATACAAACATAGAAATCACTCAGGTCAAAAAAAAGTACTATATTACCCATTTATGCCAAAATATGTTCTCTGCTACTGACGTTTATTTTTAAAGCCATAGAGTTTCTTCATTGAGTCATCAACACAGTCCGATGCCTTTATTCTTTGGCAATAGAAACTGTCCCAAATATGACGGGAAATATGATACATAGCCTACTGACAGTACATACTGCCTCATCTAAAATCTATTTAATGCAATTAACAAGGCATCTTTTAATTTATTTGACAATTCGATTTTATTTCATGTTAGGGTGGTGTTGACACTAACCTCCGTAATGGCGGAATCTACATCAAGAGCCTTGTTCCTGGAGGGGCCGCTGAGAGGGACGGACGCATACAGTCAGGTAAAGAAGACTCCCTTCAAAAATGTTGTAGATTTCCATTGACTGGAAACTCCATCTTTCAATTGTCAATAAATCTCTTTTCATTAACATTGGAACTGGTGTCCTGAGCATCCACCCAGATTGACCATGACCCGACTTTGTGTGCCCACCCTCTGGACAGGTGACAGGGTTCTGGAGGTGGATCGGAACAACTTCCAAGGGTTCACGTACCAGCAAGCTGTCAATTGCCTGGCCAAAACTGGACAGGTACATTCCAACACTGACTAGCAGATGTACCACACAAGCATACTCAAGAGAAAGAGACAAACATGCTCACTAGCCCATAAAGGCAACACATACGTAAACACACGCCAACCGATAAAAGCTACAGCAGCCATCTCTTCATGGTCCTGCCCCCCCTCCCTCTCCTCGCTCCATAGGTGGTTCTCCTGGTGTTGGAGAGGGAGTGCGTGACCTTGCCCAGGGTGAGTGTTAGCCAGGACACAGGAGGTTGCCTGACCCCTTGCACCTTTAGTCCAGAGACCAGCCACCTCCGAAACAACAGCTGCCCCGCTATCATGTCACCCTACTCTGCTGTCCACCCCAACACCCTGTCCCCCAAGCCCAGACACTACAGTTTTGTGTCGGACGGTAAGCCTTCATGTCGCTCCTTTTACCTCTACTTTTGTGGTTGAGCATTTACTAGCTTTTACTTTTTGTGACACTACTACTGACACTACAATGATTGTAAGTCATTCGAAAAAAACGTGAAACGTCTAGCAATAGTAGTGTTAAAAAAAGTATCAGTGTATTGTTGATATTATATGATATTCTAAGCTGCTGTGTGTGCGTCTGCGGGTTAAGGAAGTATTTTAGTCCGTATTTTCTGTTCCCGCGCTCAATACTCACCTGCACCTCTTTTCTACTTACCTATCAAATCCCCCACCCATCCACTCTGACTCCCATTCTCCTCCAGTCTCAACCTCTCACCTTTGACCCCCCTCCCAGACAACACCATTGAGGTGACCTTGAGGAAGAGCCAGAACAGCTTGGGTTTCAGCTTCATGCTCTGTGAGCTGGATCCCCGCCAGGACCCGGGCAGTTTGATCAGGGTCAAGGAGCTCTTTCCCGGTCAGCCGGCCGAGGAGAGCGGGAAGATCCAACAGGGGGACGTCATCCTGTCTGTGAATGGACAACCTCTGAAGGGATTGTCCTATCCGGTAAACATGGCTGCTGGCTGCAGTGTCTGTATGCAATGACTTTCCTTATGGGCTCGAACCTTGACAGTTCTCTCTCTGTCCTGCAGAAGGTGCTAGAGTTGTTCAAGAGCTCCCCTCCCAAAGTTTGTCTGGCACTCTGTCGTCCTGCTCCAGGTACACACACACAGGCCTACAAACACATATACCGTTAAAAAAAATCTACTTTAAACAATGACCATTGTTTGAAAAATAACAAATGAAACCACCACACAATTTGATTTTTTAAATACACCTTTTACTGTCTTTCTTGCCCTGAAAGGAGTCCTGCTTCCCATTGACAAGTTAGCTGGCACATGAGTGATTTGACAAAGCTTTGCTCGGGCTGACCATAACGGGAATATGGGAGCACACAGAGATTCCTGATGAAAAGGAGGTCCCTGTGAGATGGTCTCCATGGAGACACCACTCAGTGGAGGAGGAGAAGTCAAATCTCATGGTGAGCACAAACAAATCTCAAATTAATCAAGCAAAGGCATTCCATTTTTGAGGTTAGAATAAAGCAATTTGCTGTTGGAGGAAAATATGCTGTGACAATACGTTGTTTTTGCGTTGTTTCCAGCAGAAGTTGGAGACGAGAGGTGCTACGAACATCAGTGGTTGTAAATTGGGGTCTCAATGTGTTCAGGTGTTCTATACAGGATGGCCTATAACATACAGTAGCTATGGTTACGTCTAATGGATGAGCTGTACATGCTGGAGCTTAGACTCGCAGTTTCTTCGAGTACATCTTTTCACTTCTACACTAAGATTACCAAAAGGATTTTCAAGGCGTACAAATCGGTCGGAGTCTTGGACAGACGTGGGTTCCTGAAGACTCCTCAAGCGTGTGATGATCCCTACAACTGCTTCTAATTGACAGGTATATGCCTGTTATTTATGTGGCGGCTCACCGTCTTACCCCAGGTCACACACCCGAAGCACCAGTGTTAAGACAGCCAGCTCAGCTCTGACCTGGCCCGGGCTTAGACCAACTTCTCAGGCCCCGGACCCTCTTCTCAACAGGGCAGCTAATCTCCAACACTGATCGCTGAGGTCCCTGGTCATACTCTCTTAGCCTCCCTGTTCTAGTCATGACCCAGTTGAACGGCAGACACACAATATTTTTATATGTGCCATTAGGAAGGACGTTCAGGGGATTCGCAACGTTTACCACTGATATAACTGATCGTGTTGCAAATCAATGTGGGAAAAAAAATGTATGGACCTATTTTAACCTCTGTGTCTTTTCGTGGCAGGACCACTTGCATGACTTTGATGCTGGTCACAACTTTGCTTTTGATGGAAGGATAACGGTTGAAAAGTAAGTGTTTTCAACCCATACCGCAAATTGTGGCACAGGACAAAATGTGATGCACATTTAATTAAATTTAATACAATTTTACTCAGGTTGGTGTAGTCTTGAATGCTCTTCCATATTCTATAATTACCAAACAACGTGTCAAACCTGCAGAGGAACATGTGACGGCAAATCACGGCTGTTAGTTTCCTAGCCTCCACAAGGAGACAGCATTGGATTAGTAACAACCCAACTCTGACGTTGACAATAAACTGGAGTGATCACCGTCCTTATCACTAGTTTTGCTTCCTTCCACAGGAGCGCCAACAAGATATTTTCTCTGGAGAACGAAGACAAGACTATAAAGATGATGACATCTGTATCGGGAAACCTAAAATATTTGTTCAGTGCGTACATTTTAAACCACAAAAAGCCTCTGTTCTGCTTGGTTAGTTATGCAGGAAGGGCAGCTATACCAATAAACTGATGTAAACCTGTGCAAATCCCTAGTGTGTGTGCGTGTGTGCATCTGTAACTCGACTCCTATTGTAATCGCCTGCCGAGGGGCGTATGGGCAGTAATGAGTTTAACATGACACAGTGTGTGATGGGACATCCAGTGGCTAGCTGTGGCATGATGTACGACTCTGCACAACTGTCGTCGACCTTCCAACTGGGGTTGACCCAGCCCAGAGGGAACAGCATGTGCCCCCAGGTTGGGAGGCCTCTGGGCTGAGGTAGGGTTTGTGTAGAGAAGGTTCTGAGTCCTCAGGGGATAGTCATGTATAATGATGCACCTCTGTACATCCACATACACACCGTGTCAAAGCACACACAACAGAGAGTCTTAGTGATGCCCTTGCAAATACACACGTCCACTCTCAGAAATGCGTATGTGAACGCAAACGTGCACACAGACTCGCCTCCCTGGCTATGAAGCCAATAACCTAGGCTCGTAAATAAGGATGCCTGTGTTTTGGTCAAACCCCATGGTGCATCTGGATCCCATTTGAGCTCATGTTCTCTGCAAATGATCCCAAATGTTTCTAATTACCCAGAGCAGTGGAGGCGGCACGCGGCCGTGTGTGTGTGTGTGTGTGTGTGTGTGTGTGTGTGTGTGTGTGTGTGTTCCTTGCAGACAAAGCGCTGGCTGTTCATTCAGGAACTATGACACTGTGAGGGTACGCCGTGGCATACCCTGACCTCAGGTCAACATCTCCATCTCGTTTTTGACCGACAGGCTATCACAGCAACATGTCTACTTGAACTCCTCTCTTTCTAATAGGAGAGTGGCTCTCAGGGAGTCCAGGTGATGGTCTACTGATCTCTCTTCCTGTATCGTCGTCTTTTGCTGTACTACTCTATATTATAACCTGTTTGCCTATCCCCCCTCCCACACACCCACATATACAAATTTATCTTCTTGCTCCCTCTTGAATATCATTCACCTGCCTGAGGAGTTTGTCAATATTCCTCCTCCTCAGATTGAGATCAGTTAGTAGTCTAGAGTGACGCTGGTAGTGGTTAGATGAATCCTCTGCGATGTACCATTGAGGTCACGATCCAGTGAGGCCGCCAGCCAAGGTAATTTATTCAAGTGCCTCCTAAGTCAGTTTGATTGAATGCTTTTTTTTCCTGCCAAAGGCCCACGCACAATTCCTAAGCCTCACCCTCCAATGACTACACGCGGTTAAAAACGTGTTTAATGCGCTATGTTAGGTTGTTCGTGCCTAAACAACTGTCAAAATATTTGGCGTCTACCAATGTATTGTTGGCTAAATGAAATTGCCCAACTCTGGGAAAACATTTGCTGATTGAGATTAGAAAGGAAATCCACGAAAGTCGAGGTTCCTGTCAGCAGCTGAACAGATTTCCTGCTAAACGCAGCATTTGCGCTTCAAATCAAACTGCGCTATCTTGTGAATGAGGGTAAGGGCACAGAAAACACATCGTGAGCGTAAATAAAAAAAGGACAGAAGTCGCAGACCAGCCGTTTTCACACCAACGTTTATATGAATAGCCTTGACGTAACGTGGCTAATGGCCACACCACTGCTCTCCAGGACAATAAAAACACAACAGTCAGACAAATTGACAGAGCTCTGCAGACTGGCGGCCGGAAAAAGCGTCCCGTCTCTGTTCAAGGAGTTGTGAACGATTCACATTTTCCACTGCTATGACGCACCGCTCTCTCCAGCGGCAGCTTGGCGTGGTGATTGCATGTGTCGGAGTGTTTTCTCACGTCTTTGAAGTCCCTCTTACACCGCCATTTCCCCAAATTAGAGTGATTGTGCTAATGTGTTAAGTGAGCTGGCGTGATCCAATGCAGAAGGTGTTGTTTTTAAGAATGGGCTTAAATTCACCAGCCAGGCCCGAATGCCAGCCAACAGCACATGGGTCATGTTGGGAAAAGCCCCCCGGTCGAAAATGTACGGCACAAATCACAAAACGTGAGTTATTATTGGAGAGTGGAAAAGGATATCCTAATTATGATTGTATCCTGTGCAAAAAAGCTGATACTGAGTATGAAAACAGTTGTAATTGCGCAATATGGCGGTGCGGTGAGCCGATTTGGAGAGAACTGAAGAATTCCTGGTATAGAGTGAGTCAAAATGGCACACAGAATTGAAAGGGTAATTGAGCAGTCTGTCTATTTAAAAAGAACACTGTAAGTGCACACACGCCAATAAAGTAAGAGGGTTCAACACTGGAGTCAGTGGACATGGGGTTGGGTTTCTACATGCATACGTTTGGACAATTGTGTTTGGGTTAGGGTGTGTGAGCACACACACACACACACACACAAACCCACAAAGAAAGCGACGTGTATCTGGTGTAGTTTGTGTGGGTGGCGTTTACTGTGTGAGGTCCTTTCAGTTACAACACGGTAGCACAATCCACCTCAAACCCACAGGGATATCTTCTTCATCAGTCTCCTCCGCTAAACGAGCCAAACCAGGAGATAACCCTGTCTGCTGTAGATGTCTGCGGTTTCTGAAAGATTTAATAGGTTGAAAGGTTCCAATTGTTTGTTCAGAATATGTTTTGAAGTGATTTTTCTTTTGCAGTGCAATGTTATAATTCTGGATTCAGACATTTTCTTAATAGAGGTTGAATCATTCTTATTAGTTTTGCTTAATATATCATTTTTACAGACAGGTTTCCGTAATGAAACCCTATTATTGTGGCTTGACTGAGAAGTATTAGCTCAAGTCAAGGCCCTTTTGGTTAGATCTTTTCCTTTAGTCTAGCCCTTTTGGCATAGCAGCCACATATTCTTTTGATACTGTACACCTACTTCTTCATTTTTCACTCTGCACCTTTTCTTGAGGAGGACCATCTGTAGAAAGGATCAAAGGCCCAGAGGGAAGCGGGCTTATTCCCCTACCAGCTGAGGTGAGGAAGCCCTGGGCCTTGAGGTCTGGAGGTCTGGCGGCCTGGGCATGTGAGAGGAAAGTACTCCAGAGATGCCTGGAACGGAAGGACATGGGGTTACATGGAGACGAGACTGCTATTCCCCCTCACTAACCCAAACACGCACCTCAGATCCCCGTCAAGTCAACGTAACCTCTGATGCTTGTGTTTACTGCCGTTTCTTCATGGCTTTTGTCATTATCCCAAATCTAACCAACTCAAAATGACTAGAAAGACATTGAAGTGCTGTGGGCTAATAAGGGTCGCCGCTGGCAGAGGTCTCCGACGTTGTCGAGCGTGTTGATCTTTCCACGGGGCTCCAGGAAAGCCTGGTACAGTACAGTGCAGCGCGGGGCCCTTAAACCGCTGCGTTAATGGGCCAAACGGACTGTTGTGTAAAACACGCTCCATTGGTGCCAGATGGCGTGTGTCCTAACACAAGGCGTCCGTTTACACGAGAAAATGTGCGAAGGAAATGAATCGATGCGGTGTTTGTTGTGTTTTTTTTATTATTATTTTACGGTAGGTTGGGTGAGGGGAAAGACAGGGGAGGTAGAAGTGCCGTGGGTGTATTTTCACTGTGTCTCCATATACTGTATGCGCCTGTGTGTGTGTGTGTGTGTGTGTGTGTGTGTGTGTGTGTGTGTGTGTGTGTGTGTGTGTGTGTGTGTGTGTGTGTGTGT
>JAVQJS010136768.1:0-17825 GCA_036024795.1 Galaxias rostratus | reverse complement strand
ATGTATTTGTTCACTCGGACAGATGGCTGAACTGAAACTAGAAAGGACTTTTTTTTGTTGTGCAGTGGGTAAATGTAGTGTGTGTGTGTGTGTGCGGGTGTGTGTGTGTGTGTGTGTGTTTGTGTGTGTGCCTGTGTGTGTGCGTGTAGCTGCTTATGTGTGTGTGTGCTTGTGTGTGTGTGTGTTTGTCTGTCTGTGTATCTTTTGCTCTCTCTCTCTCTCTCTCTCTCTCTCTCTCTCTCT
Organism: Galaxias rostratus; assembly: GCA_036024795.1. NCBI lineage: Eukaryota > Metazoa > Chordata > Actinopteri > Galaxiiformes > Galaxiidae > Galaxias > Galaxias rostratus. The sequence goes on along the minus strand of JAVQJS010136768.1, from coordinate 17,582 downwards.
CTCTCTCTCTCTCTCTCTCTCTCTCTCTCTGTGTGTGTGTGTGTGTGTGTGTGTGTGTGTGTGTGTGTGTGTGTGTGTGTGTGTGTGAGTGTTTATCTACCCTTCTATGTTGGGGGCACCTGTGGGTTAATTCCCTCTACCAAAGTAAATGAACAAACTTCCCTTTTTCCTCTTCTAGCTGAACTCATTTGAGCAGCTGTGCATCAACTACACCAATGAGAAGCTGCAGCAGCTGTTCAACCACACCATGTTCATCCTGGAGCAGGAGGAGTACCAGAGGGAGGGCATCGAGTGGAGCTTCATCGACTTTGGCCTGGACCTGCAGCCCTGCATTGACCTTATTGAGAGACCGGTATACACTCGTAACACAAACACTGTTTTTCACACACTCACACACCCACCCCCATATTCTAGTTTTGCATGAAGGCATCCAGATGTTTAATAGTTGACATGAACCCTTAGGCCCAGCCTCCTGGTGTACTGGCCCTATTGGACGAGGAGTGTTGGTTTCCACGGGCAACGGATAAATCCTTTGTGGAGAAAGTATCTTCTGAGCAGGGTAGTCACCCCAAGTTCTTCAAACCACGACAGTTACGACAAGAGGCAGACTTTTCCATAATTCACTATGCTGGCAAGGTAGATTTAAATTTTGTTGTTATTTTCATTGAAACCTTCTGTTAAAAATCTGATTTTGGCCGGGTCAAGATCTTTCTAATTATCCTGTTCCCCATTTGTTCCCTCTCCCCACCTTTCTCCCTCCCTCAGGTGGACTACAAAGCTGATGATTGGTTGGTGAAAAACATGGATCCGCTCAATGACAACGTGGCATCGCTCCTCCACCAATCCTCAGACAGTTTTATTTCTGAACTGTGGAGAGAAGGTGATACAAGTGCACACACACATCCACACATCCACACAATTGCACATGCTTGTAGACGCTGAAAAGCATTACAAACAGTCTCTCTTAATGTTTAATTCTACATCAATTGAACTCAGTGTTTCACAATAACTAGGCTTATGATTTTTGTGATTTTTTTTTCTTTTCCGAACAGATTGAATCAGCTTGTTTTTCCCTGGGGTATTATTCAACTAGGCTAATAGGCTACAACTCTTATCTGAAGGCATTAACACATATATTTTCTCTCTCTTCTCTCTCTACTTTACTCTGATATTATTATCTATTTCAACCTGTCTTTTTCCTGTCTACCCATCCACTTGTTTTTCACCTTTTCTCTTTTTCCACTCTACTCCCTCTATTGTCTTATTGCCACATTACTCTCCTGGGATTCTTCTACTCCCTTTACTGCCTCCTTTTCTTTTCTCCTCCTCCTTCTTCCTCTGTTCCTGTCTCAGACATTCAGACTCTTCCTCGTGTTTACTTCTTTGACTCCTATGCCACAATACAGGCCAATGGCTCCGACAGTAGGTTGCACTCTTCCTCTGTGTGTCGCTTAAATCCCTCACTCCTTCCACCTCCCCTTTGACCCACTTCCATGTGTGATGTCATAACTCGTGCGCTTGTGATTTTTGTTTGCCTTTTAGTGGGTACTGTAGAACTGTATTTGTATGGCCAACATTTATATTATTTTGTTTGTGTTATTAGATTTGCTTTAGTGGTTGTTGTGTTTGTGTGGTGTGGTGTAGACTTTTGAAGTTCTCCATAATTTTAGTATCACAAGCTCCATATTGTAACTAGAAAGCTGCATGCTCTTATGCTTGTATTAAAGCTCTGTTCAGGATCCCAAAATACAATCCAGAATTTGATCAACAACAACTGAATTGAATGATTCGATAAGCCCAGCATCGCTGAAATCCTGAACAAGCTCCAGTTTTTATTTTCACCACCAGACATCACAGCCAGAGCCATAGGCAGCTGTCGGTTTCCATTGTGTAGAATTGCATTTGTAAAACCATTTTACTTCAGAGATACTTCCGCCCAATTTGAACCCCCCTAAAATAGCACAACACTATTCTATGGCTCTAGTTCCTCCATCCCCAGACCAAACAGGAGATGCTCTACCTGACAAGCTGTCTGTGCCTCTGTCTATCTGTGTAGTGGAGAGGATCGTTGGGCTGGACCAGGTCTCCACAGGAGAGGGCAGTGGGCCCGTCAACTTTGGGGCGTCTGGACTGAAGACCAAGAAGGGAATGTTCCGAACGGTTGGCCAGCTCTACAAGGAGTCTCTGACCAAGCTGATGGCCACGCTGAGGAACACCAACCCCAACTTCCTCCGCTGCATCATCCCCAACCATGAGAAGAAGGTAAGGGGGAGGAGTGAGAACAAGGAACAATGTTGTCTACCTTAACACTACAAAAAGACCATCCTACTTTTGTATATGGTGTGCAATGACAAAAAAACGGAAAAAAAGTGTTTTTTTGAGGTACCATCCTTCCTCTAATATTGATTATTCGGCTATAAGTGAGAGTAGGAACATATCATATTTTCCCCAGAAGCTGTATGTTAACTTTCTCTGGTTTTTGTGAAGCCCTCATAAACAGTTATCTGCGCAGATACTAGTTCTAATTTTCGTGTGTTTTATTTATGCCGTTTCCCGTCATTGATGGTTGTGTCCTGTGAGCGTGTCATATGATGAGGGAGGTCACAAGAACGGATGCTAACGGACCAAGTCGATGCCAAAATTCTAGTACCGGAGCTACCGGCTGCAGTTATAGTCCAAAAACATGCATGTTGATCGGTGACTCTAAATTGTCCGTGGGTGTGCATGCGTGTGAATTGTTGTATGTCCCTATGTGTTAGCCCTGCGATGGACAGGCAACCTGTCCCGGGTGTACCCCGCCTCTCGCCCAAGGTCACCTGTGACAGGCTCCCGCCCCCCCATGACCCTGCATGGAAATAATTGAATTGACACTGTTCTCCATCGCCTCCTTTTTTTGCTTGAAGGCTACATGCCGCTGTTTTTTTTTTAATGATTTAAAAAGATGGTATGTTGCAGTATATGGGATTTAATTTACTGTACATTTTTTACCATGGTAACGAATTGGGTATTGAGAATAGTTGAATTTGACTGGTATCGGTATCGACTACAATATTTCTCCTATGGTGATATGCCTAGTTCAGAAGGGATGTTATGCCATCAATCGGCGCTGTTTTGAATGTTTGTACTACGCCCGACATCTTACACATCCTCCGTCTCCCTCAGGCGGGCAAGCTCACGCCCCATCTGGTGTTGGCCAATGTTTTCTACCTTAACACTACGAAAAGACCATCCTACTGTTGTATACAGTGTACAATGACGAGTTCTAAAAGAAATTGTATTTTGACGTGCCATCCTTCCTCTGATATTGATTATTCGGCTATAAGGGAGAGGAGGAACATATCATATTTACCCAGAAGCCTCACGTACCTTGCCTGAATTATGTTAACTTTCTCTGGTTCTCTGTGAAGCCCTCATAAACATTTATCATCAGCACAGATACTAGTTCTAATTTTCATGTGTTTTATTTATGCCGTTTCCCGTCATTGATGGTTGATGACAACACGATAAACATTACTCCCACGTCTCCCACGATTAAAGACATATAGATCATTTAGAAATCATGTTTGCTGTAGGAAAGGTTGCCTATTGTAAATAAATGAAACACGTTTTTAGGTTCTTCATAATGTATTTTTATTATCAATGAAGGACAGTATTAACAGTGAGATAATGGGTTTGGAGACATCAGTAAACTTTTTTGCCTTAAAATATGTTAAAATGATATGAAGTTAAAAAGTTAAACTGGAACTCCTATTAAGATCCTTTGCCATCATTGCACGGTGGTTGTCAGTCAGTGTTCCACTCCTTAATTTAATTGCTCCTTTTTAAGTGCATTTTTTTTCTGCTTCTTCTGCCGCCTTTTCTCCATGAAACCACGGAATAGTCCAGTGATGCATCCATGGCCACTGCTCTGTTTGTTACAACAAAACAAAAAAAGCAGCGCAGTTCATTTACACTTTAAGAGACAGGATCAATATGTGTGCATTATACAGACTATATGTACCTGCTCCTGTGTGGACTGATCTCTCTCCTCAAACTGTCTCATCTTATCTGTTAGAGCAGCCACCTTGTTTGACCACTCCAACTCCACGTTTCTGATGTATAGTTGGTTGTCCATTCTCCACTGCTGCACAAGCGTGTCGGTTGTGGTTGCATGTCGCTTGTCCATGTGTTCCCGTTGCAGCCTCAGCAGTGTGAGCCATCCTTGTGCAGCTTCCTCACCGTCTTTCAGTGTACTGACCAGGCAGCTGTTGGCCACGGACGCTTTTTCTTCAGCCAGGGTCAGAGCAAACGTGGCCTTCTCTTTTTCCTGCTCCGTTTTTAACAGCCTACGCTCCAACAGCTCCACCCTCACCTGGTGCCACAGCTTCTTCTTCTGCTGCGCCTCTTTTTCGGCACTCTCTCTCTCTCTTTCGGCCATCATTCTAGAGATGGACTCCCTGAGGCCCTGGATATCTAGAGCCGTCTTTTCCCTCAACCTTTGTTCTTTGTGGAGCTCTTGTTGGAGCACGTCCATGGCCTCCTTCATCAAAGTGATCTGGTTCTGCTGTTTGTCTCGCTCACGCTCTGCGGCCTCCTCCATCACCTCCATCACGAGGAAGTCACAGGTCTGCTTTGCTTGAAACACAGCGTGAACATTCTTCAGTTCAGTGTCTTTGGCTTTGGACTTGACTTGCTCTTCCTTTAGTTTCAGCTTGAAACTTTCATACTCCACGTTTAAGACAGTGTTCTTACGCTCCTCCGCCGTTAGCTTAATTTCAGAGCTGATCTTTTTTTTCTCCAGGTCAATGTATTTACATTCCTCTTCTTCCAGTTTCTCTTTGTAGCGATCTATTGCTTTCTTTGTGTCTGCATTGGTTGACTCTGTTTTAGCGTTGAGTTCCTCCACAGTTTTCTCCAGCATCATGGCTTTGGCTTTCATTTTCTCACTTTCATCTTTCCCCTCATTCTGTTGACGTAGCTTCTGAAGCTGGAGCTCCAACTGCTCCACCTTCCTCTTCCATTGCTCAAGTTCCACTGTGTGCTCCCGATGCATCCTCTCTTTCATTTTCTCGAAGCGACTTTTCTTCCCTGGGTTCTCCATCTTATCCGGGACACTGTTGACACAGATATTGTGCTGGGCAGTATTCGTAAGATAATGCTATGCTGTGACAAAAAAAACTTGCAACATGGACTATCAACATGGCCGGTGACATCATTAGATCTCACCGGTTACATTATGATGTCATAATAGTTCATATTCCTGGCATTCTAAATGATTTGATTGCAATTCAGTCAATTAATTGTATTTATTTTATTATACAGGGTTAACCCACTGAAACCAGAAATCTTTTTCAGCAGTGCCCTGTTTAAAAGCAAAATAATCACCCCCAAAAATTAAATTATGTTTATAAGAAAAAATTGTATGAAAATGTTTTCAATAGAACATTTACAATACAGCACAATATTTAAGTTTCATCCAAAACAAGAACACTCTTCAGTTCCCAAAACTTCCAGTCAAAGTTCAAATTGTTGAGCAGAAACAAACGGTTCTAATTTCAATTCCCGTCTAACCTTGTTCCATTTATCCCAGGCCTAAACCTTGTTAGCTGATATACCTAGGTTCTGTGTTCACTTTGCTGCTTTAAAGGGTGCTATAGTCCTGTGAGCGTGTCTTATGATGAGGCAGGTCACAAGAACGGATGCTAACGGACCAAGTCGATGCCAAAATTCTAGTACCGGAGCTACCGGCTGCAGTTATACGAGCATAAAAACCCCTTTAAAGTAACAGGCTCAATCTTTTTGTCCCATCATTCATATATTTCGGTTTTTAATTAAAAGCAATATTGCTCGTTTTAAATAATTGAATTAGCAGCACGGTGGCTCAGTGGTTAGCACTGTTGCCTCACAGCGAGAAGGTCCTGGGTTCGATCCTCACCTGACCAAAGGGTCTTTCTGTGTGGAGTTTTCTCCCTGTGTCAGCGTGGGTTTCCTCCGGGTACTCCGGTTTCCTCCCATAGTCCAAAAACATGCATGTTGATCGGTGACTCTAAATTGTCCGTGGGTGTGAATGTGTGTGTAAGAGATTGTACGTCTATGTGTTAGCCCTGCGATGGACTGGCGATCTGTCCAGGGTGTACCCTGCCTCTCGCCCGAAGTCAGCTGGGATAGCCTCCAGCCCCCCCGTGACCCTGCATAGGATAAGCGGTTCTGATAATGGATGGATGGATAAGACTACTGAGTTTGTCTGACTCAAACAGGTGTGTAGACACTAGAAACTGGAGAAAAAAAGAGAATGAAGGAGAGAAGACACTGACCAAGAGCAATATGTCCTCCCTTAATGGAAAAATATGCTCCAGGAAGTAGACTGTTTTGGAAGCAAGGAACTGCTCCCAGGCTGTAGAAGGGGCTGCCTGCAGGCTCCTCGTTCAGCTTCAGGTCTTTCATACAACCCACAAAACCAGAGGAATCTGCTGCCACCTATGACCCAACACACATCAAACATCAGTACCATTGAAAGCAAACATCAGTACCGGTTAAAGCAAGCCTCATGCTCGTTGCTTCTGCTCGTAAGAGTTCTATCAAATCCAACCATTTGGACCCAATGCAATTGTAAAAACAAACATGTGTAACAAAAATAATACATACCTTGAGTGTGGAGGAAACTCCTCCGATGTAAAGACGGCCACTTAGTTGACTCCTCTGCCCCCATTTTGCTCTCTTGGTCTGGACATTGATGCCATCAATAATCAAACTTGCTTTCTCTCCCTCCAGCTTTATAAACACCTAACCAGACACATTAATGTACACACAGGTATTTAACACATAATCGGAGATAATTACTATTATTTTATTATTTATACGGGGGTAACTGACTGAAACTCTTTTCCTGCATAATAAAGCAGAATATAGTATAAATAACTATAACAATATATAACTGAACATGAAAATAATAAAAAACATACATAAACATTTTCAAACAAAACAACAACACGCTTCAACTCTAATCCTCCCTTTTTTAGTTGTTCATGTTCATATATGGAAGCAAAACAATGTAAAGTACATTTTCCAAGTTCTGTTTTCACTTTGAGGCTTTCAAGGAGGATTTGATCCTGTGAGAGTTTTCTATGATTGCTGGATTTGTTCTTTAAATAGGAAGTAGGGTAAAAAGGTAACTCGGCCAGCAAGGAATGCCTAAAAAAAGATTGTATCACTAGCAAAAGATCCCCCTCCTTGCTTATATAGTTTACAATGATTAGTCTAAAACTATCCCCAGCTACAGACCCTGTGGTGTGACCTCACCGAGTGCCAAAGATTGTCGTTGTACTTTGTGCGGCTGCGTAGGCCAACATTTCTCTTTCCTCCTTTCATAAGGAGAAGGAAGTGGCCCTCTGATATAGATAGTGACATCATTGCATCACCTCGCTCACCAGGTGCAAACAACACCAGGCCGTCAGAGGAATTTACACGTAGAGACATTGAGATGTGAGGACTGCGGGTGGAAAAGCTGTTGTTACTTTGAACCAGTTTAAAGTGATGTATAAATACAGACACTTTGCGAAAGCCTTGTGTCTGTAAGATGTGTGTGTGTTTGTGTGTGAGAGAGAGAAAGAGAGAGAGAGAGAGAGAGAGAGAGAGAATTACGTGGTTTTGAAGGTCTGGGAAGATATGTCATATATCTGGTAGCTATGTGTGGAACCGCTGAAATGAGTGGCCCTTGGCTCCTGAGTTGACAACTCTCCCTGGCAGGAGTCTCTAGCACTGCGGCTACGTACGACTGATCCTCCTCGGGACTTCTTGTGCATAACCTAGGACAGAGCCAAATATGAAAAAAGGGAGAGGCAGAAGGTAAAAAATAGTTGTGATATTTAGGCTTTTGCTGTAGAGTGTGATAAAAGGTTGTTCAGTTATTAGGAGAAAGACAGTGAGATTAAGGGTATTTAAGTTACTTTGTAACCATCAGGGTGTTTAGTTGTGTGTGTGTGTGTGTGTGCGAGTCGGGTTACTTTAGGGTTCCTGTTCTTTTGTGGTGCGGCCAGTATCTGCTGTGGTTTCTTTGCTGCAGGACATTGCAGATGAACATTAATGTTCTCTTTGACTTTCACAAGGTTCAAAACCATCTGGGGACTCTGGTCACTGTACAACACATAGACATTGCCAAGATTAGAACATAGAGGGCCTTGACTCCAGAATTTATCACCCTCTCTATCTTTTTAATTTACTTCACCTCTTAATGAACAGGTTGCTTATACAGCCAGTAAGGTTGACGAGAGCACCTCCATCAGGCATGCCCCCTAGGTAAACACCACCAGTAGGAAGGCTGGCGCGACTGCTCGGTGCACGGCTACCCTCAACACTCTTTTCCAGAACATCGTCCATGTAGAGCCGTAAACTAAAAATACATGGCAACCCCATTTATTTACACACATTAACACACTGTAATATATGGTTCATCAACACTATATGTCATCTGTGTTAATCATATACTAGTCAGGGGTCGGGGGTGTCAAACTCAAGGCCCGCCGGGGGCCACATCCGGCCGGCATTCAATTATATTCGGCCTGCGAGACAATTTTATATAGATCTATTGTTATTGTTATTAATGGACTAGCGATCTGAAGCGCTGATAACACACAAACTACAGATCCCATAATGCAGTGCCTTGCCCACCGATAGGTTAAACGAGAACATTTCCACGTCAATCAACTCAAGCGTCTGTTGCTGTTTACAACCGGACTGTAAAATCAAAGCTAGCCCCTAACAATGGCGAAAAGAAAGGTTGATTCTGAAAACAGAGCCTTTCAAAACCGATGGGAGGCTGAATATATGTTTATTGACATTGCTGGCAAACCCGTGTGATTCATTTGTGGAGGAAATGTGGCTGTAATTTATTTTAATTATTTTAATTTAATTTATTTAATTCAAAAGTAATTTATTCTAAAACGCACTTTCCTGACAAACTGAGCACACTTCGCACTGAGATCTCACGGCGCTTTGGAGACTTTGAAACACACACAAAAAATTACGAGCTGCTTCGCAATTGCCATCGACGTGGAAACTACCTGTATAGTTTCAGATGGAGCTGATAGAGCTGCAGTGTAATGGGACACACAAAGGCAAAGTATGACACTGCAGGGTCCGCACAGTTCACTCCATTCCTGAAACAATGCCCCAGCTCCATCTACATGTGGCTCGAACCGGCTCGGCATGTTTGGTACCACATATCTGTGTGTGAAGCTGTTCTCAGTGATGAAGATTAACAAAACAGCACACTGGAGTCGTCTCACTGATGAACACCTGCAGTCCATCCTGAGAATATCCACAACACAGAATCTTACACCAAACCTAAACGAACTTGTTGCCAAGAAAAGATGCCAAGCATCCAGCTTTGATAAAACAGCATTAGAGCAAAGAAAACTGAATGTTATGAGTTGTATTTTTTATTATTTTGCTGAAAAGCTGTTATTTATGTTTCCAGAGTTTTTTGGACCATGCTCATATTTTGAATATGTATAATTGTGACACGAGATATTTTTATGGAGAGAAAGAATATTTTAAGTTATATGAGGTTTAAGTTAATTTATTCAAGAACAATATTCCTGTCGGTTTTTATTCATTTTTGTTAAAAAAGATAATCGTTATAGCGTTTGAGATAGTACAGCTAAATACACATTACAAATTATTCATACAGTGGCCATACCAAGACCATGGCTAGTTAGATACAATTACAAACTATAATCTACAAGCAGCTATGTCATTATAATAAGGATATCTTGAAATGCATTATCTCATAAACGCAAATATACCATGCATCTTCCAAATTAATCGGAAATTCCTGGAAGTACTTGCATACTCGTTTAAATTAGTCTTGTACTATCAGCTGTTAGTTTCTAATAAACTGGAACGAATGTTTGGCTATTTGTGATAAATATAGTGATTATCCTCGCTTTTAATGCTAGGTTTATGATACCTTCCTCTATTTATTAATATTCTCCATCAGTGGTAAGCAACTGCAGTTTTACGTGCATTACTGGCGCCTAACCGCTGATGTATTCTCTTGCACCAAATGCACTACGATTCGTTGTGGGTGTCATACACCTCTGGAGTGACCATCGCAGTTCACTCGCTCCCGCCGCCCACCAAGGGTCGATCTCACAAAGTTAATTTGAGTTTTGAAGACTTATGGAAAGGCACTTAAGTAAACCGATAATTTAGTTCTATGTAAGCGCAACGGACTGCAATACCCAGTACATGGGGGCACTGGAAAGGAATCAATTAGATCACATCTAAGGGCGTTGATCAGGTGCAAACAATAGGCCTAATAATAATAATAATAATAATAATAATTATAATAATATTAATTATAATAATAACAATAATATGACTTCCGGTTAACAATATGTGTTTGCCATGTGACAATGCATCACATAATAATAACAATGTTACTTAGGTAACCGTATGTGATTGCACGACGCAATCACATAATAATTTACCCTTCTGTGATGGTATGTGAGAGAGATTCTCTTTTTCTTCCCCTCCAGTAGAGGTCCGCAAAAAGCTCCTCTGAGACAATGACTACTGCAGAAGATCCGTGTACGCCAACCAGCTTGCTGCTCATAAAGCTTGTAACTATAGAATGATGTTGTCGCAAAGAAGCACTGGATATAAGGAAGGCTGAACAACGATCTACTAGATACAAAATAAAAATGTAGACTCTAACAACGTCTGTTTTGCAGAATCGTAATGCAGAAAACACTGGGAGTTTTCTATATTACCAAGATGATTCGTGAGTTTTCGCGTAAAAGTGCGATTGTTTTGCAAGCCGTTCAAGCATTACTTCCCGTATCTCATCGATAAATTGTTTAAAGAACGATGAATTAGAGCAGTAGAGGTATTTTGTTTGTCTTCAATTGTTTGAAATGTCTGCTTCGTTCAACCATGGGTGGTTTCGTCGATGGCTGGGGCTTATTCTGTTAATCGTTTTGGTGGCGGTCAGTGGTTCTGCATGTAGTGACACATCGGATAACGGGACATTTGAAAACGCCAAAAATGATCAAATAGAAGAATCTCACCAGAATACATCCAGTGTTCATAAAAAGGCTTTCCCGGTCCTCTCGTTCAACTACGATCACGTTAGCACGCCTTTCAAGGTCTCATTATGGATCCTACTCGCCTTACTGATGAAACTCGGTGAGTGTTTTGATTTGCCTTTAATATTGCATTAACAATTGGTATTAGGATACAAGGTACATTAAGCTACAGTAAGATTGTAATTGCAGTTGTCCGTGTGTTATCAGTAGGCTATAAAGTTTTATTAACTTCAGCCTCGCAAACTGAGTCTGCACTACTTCATTGTACATTGAATGGGCACCGGGATGATCCAACGCTCATTTAAAAATGTATTGACCCCTGAATTCTGGTCCTTTATTGGTCATCCTAAGTGGTAGCACCAGCCACATGTAGGCCAACGCCTACAAAAAGTTGGAAATATTTTTGAATTTACTAATTTGGTCAACTTTACTCTGATGTCCACCATGGATAAGGTCCAATGACTCACCACAGTAACCCATATTTTCTTGTCCAGCCAATTCAATATTCTGGCTGGAAAGTTTATGACTAGTTAAGTATATATTGCACCCTGAAAAATGTTTGGTTTTAACGTTTAAATTCAACTCAAAATTTATTTATTTCTGATAACATATTTGAGAACCTTGCCTTCAATAACAGAACACATTTAAGTAAAGGTCTAACCAACAGGAAATTTCCATGTGCTTAAAATAGATGGCATGGTAAATAAATTCTTAAAGATTAGCGTAATAGGATACATGAAGATGGCGTGCTTTGGCCAAACGCTGTTGAGAACACACTATGTGACTGGTAGCTATGACTTTTAAAAGAATAACTGTTTTGAATTAAATGACTGTCTCTTTGTGGTCTACTTCTGGCTGACTAATAAGTGAGAAGGTCTGTTCTTATCTGGATGCCCAGCTGTTCTTTCTGAGGGCCAGCCTCACTTTCTGGGCTCCACGTGATAACCAACGTTTACATAAACACATAAGAAATGAGGGAACTAATGCTGTGCTTGATGTGCAGACCCACAATGCTACAATAGAAAGTTTACCAACTGTGGTACATAACTCAGTGTTGCCTTTGAGACAGAAAAATTAAATAACAATCCAAGAACAATTAATGTAATACACAAAAATATAAACCACATTATTATTAGAATTAGAATTAGACCTTCTTAAAAGGTTTTGGAGTGAGTAATCCTTTTAATTCATTGACTTTTTTGTCAGAATCGTTTCATGCTGATTGTTGTGTTCATGGAATTAATAAACTTCAGCAACAGAATTGCAGTGCCTGTAAACATTGTAAATTAGCTGATAATGCATATAAAAGTCTTACTTTGAAAAGTTTATCAGCATGCATTTCCAATAGCTTCAATTCACAAATTATTATTAGTTTGTGTTCCGTGTAGAGGCTTTTTGCCTACAGGCGATGCTGGTCAGCATCTACATAGCAGTTTAGTCATTGCTACATATTAAGAGCCTTTTGTTAGGACAGTTACTGTGTTCTCATGCATGTTATCTAGCTGCTGCACAAGATTCTTTCTCCCACCCCTGTGTTCATCCCTCCCCTCCACAGGGTTCTTTACGCTGCAGTTTTACATTTCACTCTAAGGCTCTCACACTGAGATCCCTTTGGTTCATGTATTTAGTGGGCCCAGAGTCCCATGGCACCCTGTCATTCTGGCTTGACCTATGGTAACTCTTTTCCCCCCTGAACACGACAGGTTTCCATGTGATCCCGCGTTTGTCAACAGTGGTCCCCGAGAGCTGCCTGCTGATTGTGGTAGGCCTCCTGGTGGGTGGGCTTATCAAGGCTGTCGGACAGGACGCCCCTGTCCTGGACTCCAAGCTATTCTTCCTCTACCTGCTCCCGCCCATTATCCTCGATGCCGGCTACTTCCTGCCCATCCGGCCGTTCACCGAGAACATGGGCACCATCCTGGTGTTTGCTGTGGTGGGCACTCTTTGGAACGCCTTCTTCATGGGAGGCAGCATGTATGTTGTGTGCCAGATTGAGAGCACTCACTTGGGCAGCGTGGACCTGCTGTCCTGCTTACTATTCGGAACCATTGTGTCGGCCGTGGACCCTGTGGCTGTGCTGGCGGTGTTCGAGGAAATCCATATCAATGAGCTTCTGCACATCCTGGTGTTTGGCGAATCGCTGCTCAATGACGCAGTAACTGTGGTGAGCTGGTGCTACACAAACAAAGCACAGATGAGTTTGCTGTTGTCTTAAGTCCAAGGTTTGATGTCACATCATAACCAATCTTGATATCTAGCAGGTTTTTAAAGATACCAAATCACTGACAATAGGAATCTGACAAAAATAAATGATTAATTTACTAAGCACATTAACAAATCAAGAGATCCGGTGAAAAATTATTCTTGCTTTGCTTTCTTTACATTTGCTGTCATGTCTATGTTCATTAATAGACTTGTGGGCATGTGGCCTTTGTCCAGGGCCATCATTCATATTTCCTAACTTGCACTGGGGCAGAGATCCAGCTTGGTGCCTCTAAATGTATTTTATAAAGGCCATTCCAGTTTCGCGGCAGTTTGACAGCTCATGGCAGTTGTGAGTGTTCAGAGCCATCAGAACAGATTGAGGCCTCAAAGAGTCATAAAGCACTAAGAAATGCCTTTGTAGTGATAGGGGTTTGTTGTTTAAATGGTAGGTGACTAAGAATTGGCTGCTATTGTCTGGGCGATAGCCAAGGTACATCTACTGTTTATATGACATCTTGCTTATGCAGTGGCTACCATGAGGTTTCTAAATGACAAAATTAACATTTCATACATGTTAATCATACTTGCTGTATATTGGGTATTGGGCATTAAGATCATAATATACTGGCACAACCAGGTCCCACTTCATTGCTGATGGCTTACTTCTTTGTGTCACGCAGGTTCTGTACCATCTATTTAAAGAGTTTTCCCATGATGGTTCGGTCACCATGGGGGACGCACTCCTGGGAGTGGTGTGTTTCTTTGTGGTGTCGCTGGGCGGCGTCCTTGTAGGGGTCATCTATGGCATACTGGCCGCCTTCACCTCACGCTTCACCTCTCACACCCGCGTCATTGAGCCCCTGTTTGTGTTCCTCTACAGCTTCATGGCCTACCTCTCCGCAGAGGTCTTTCATCTCTCTGGTATCATGGCGTGAGTAGGAATTTAATTTGAGTTTCTTATAAAGTCAAAATTATGAAAACTGGAATGGTACAGCGTTTGATCTAAAATTAGTTGTTGTAAGTATTCATTTCAGAGGGACAATGGATTGTGCTCTGTAATCCCACACCTCTCCATAGACTGATAGCATGTGGGGTTACAATGCGGCCTTACGTGGAGGCCAACATATCCCACAAGTCCTACACCACCATCAAGTACTTTCTGAAGATGTGGAGCAGCGTCAGTGAGACACTCATCTTCATCTTTCTAGGCGTGTCCACAGTGGCAGGGCCACATGCCTGGAACTGGACTTTTGTGGTTTGCACCGTCATCCTCTGCCTTGTGGCACGTGTGCTAGGTCAGTACAATATCAAGGACGCTTCTTATTTGGGACTTCATGGGATTGGTTTTCTATTTTTTAATCCCTATTTGTGTTTTCCAGGAGTGATTGGCCTTACTTTCATAATAAACAAGTTCCGAATTGTAAAGTTGACCAAGAAAGACCAGTTCATTGTGGCCTACGGCGGCTTGCGGGGGGCGATAGCCTTCTCACTTGGATTCCTGCTGACCAACAGCAAAATGAAGCACCTGTTCCTTACAGCCATCATCACCGTAATTTTCTTCACCGTCTTTGTGCAGGTGAGTGTGTTGAGCGTCTGTCACAGTGTGTGTACATGTACATATGTATAGATGTGGGTAAGGGTGCTGGTGGCTCTCAAATGGTATGGGACTGTTTTTCAGGGCATGACAATCCGACCTCTGGTTGACCTTCTAGCAGTGAAAAAGAAAAAGGAAAGTAAGCCTTCCATTAACGAAGAGATTCACACACAGGTGACTGATGCTGATCTTGGTCTTTCATGGCTTGTTTGTACAGTGAAGTTGAAGACTGAATCAGTAATGTGATTTAGTTTTAAAATAGTTCCCAATGTGACTCCCATAGTTCCTGGATCATCTTCTGACTGGGATTGAGGGTGTGTGTGGTCACTATGGACATCATCACTGGAAAGACAAGTAAGAAGAAAAGTGTATCCAAACGGTGAAAGATGGCAGAATTTGTTATTCTTCTCATAGTTTAAAGCTTCCCATCTTATTCTCCTCAGACTCAACCGCTTCAACAAGACCTATGTGAAGCGGTGGCTGATAGAAGGAGAGCGATCTATGGAGCCCCAACTTATCTCGTTCTATAACAAGATGGAGCTGAAGCAGGCTATAATGCTGATTGAGAGTGGTAGCTCAGCCAAGCTACCCTCTGCTCTTGGCTCAACTGCCTCCATGCAGTGAGTACTTAAAGTCCCTTTCCCCTCAGCTGTGTTATATCAATTATCAATCAATGAAAATAACTATTTGAATTTGAAATGAAGAAATTCCTCTTGAATTTAAAGTTTTGACTGAATCGTATGCATCTTTCACTAGTAAAATAATATTAATTAATGAAATTATTTTTGTTTAATTAGAAATATGCAGACCAGACGGGGACCACCAGCAATATCAAGAGGCAAGGAGGAAGAGATCAGGAGGATTCTTAGGACCAACATGCAGAAAACCCGACAAAGAGTAAAACAACACATCAGAATTAGTAGTGGCTGAGAGATTGAATAAGAACTCCAACTTTATGTGGATTTTTTTTTAATCTTATACCGCTAAATGTAATGATTGAAAATGATGTCATAGATAAAGAAATTTTTTAAATCAAAACACAACAATCTCCTTGCCTTCCCTGTTTTTCATTTCTCAGTTACGATCTTATAGCAGACACACTCTTCTGATAGACCCATTTGAAGAGGATGTGAGTGAGATCCGGCTACGGAAGCAACGAGTTGAAATGGAGAGGAGGGTATGTGTTTTCCATATTGTGGTCGTTACTATTTCCTATGGGTGGATGCACTGTGAAAGCTACGCTATTTAACACAAGGATCAACACTCTTTTTAGATGAGTCACTATCTCACTGTTCCGGCCAAACGAGACTCCCCCCCTCGAAGGAGGGTCCGCTTTGAGTCAGGTCAGTCCTTTTCCAGTTTTTACAACCCTCTCTTTAATGAAAAGGCCTTCAGACTCCCATATCACGGAGTTGTCTTTTATCTTTTTAATGTAGCCAATCAGTTGTAGTCTCTTCCTTTTACTTGGTTTTGGTGTGTCTTCATATATCACATACCATCCCCTAGACAATCAGGTTTACAGTTCCAAAGAGAACACCGACGTTGTCCCTGCAGAGGTTAAGACCATTCCCGGGTCTCTTGACTCCGTCAGCCAGGAAAATGATTCATCCAAGAGGTGGAATCAGAGGATCCAAGACAAGGCCAAAGGAGATGCAAGACTACAAGCGAACGTCACAAAGATCCAGGGAGACCAAGAGAAAGACAGCGCAACACTAGCACGTTGCCTTAGTGACCCTGGTCCAAATAAGGGTGAGCAAGAAAATGACCTTTTCTTATCGTAATGATGCATTGATCTTTGAAGCCAATTAAATTTAAAAAAGCCAAAAAGAAAATGTTTTTCTTTTTTATGTTGTATTATAAGACATTTATTGCCTGAGACATTTTCACACAAAAAAGATTCATACTTTACACATTGTGCCATTACTCTTGCTTTTTTAAAGTTATGATTTATACTATCTATATTGTGCCATTACTGTTGCTTTTTTATCATGATAAGATACCGCTTCTTGTTAAATTGGTTGTGAATTGAAAGTAATCACCTGCAGATTGTTTATGATCTTTTCACAAGTTATGTAAATGTTTCATGATGTATAACATTAGGCATGCTCCAAGACTTGCTCTTTTGAGATTTTTTAATTATTTAACGTAAAGGTTTGCAGTGTAGCATGTATACACGATTATGACTTTCCATTTGTTTATATGTATCTCTTAGCTTCTTACCATTTCTAGATTCGTTCTTGAATAATAAAGAGAGATTTCCTGAATACTATGTATACTATAGGATTGCAGGATTACATTGGGATTTTACCCTGCAACCTAAATACTTTCCATGTGTTTAAACAATGCAAAACCTTGCCTCTCCTTTGCTTTTCCATTATCATTATTTTATAGACTTACTAGCAAGAGGAAGCATTACGTTTTTCCTGGCAATTGAATGGTGAATGTGAATGCAAATACAGTTTGAAGTACTCTTTTTTTACCCAGTTGAAATTACAGGTAAATCCAATGTTTTAAATGTCATTTAAGGATTTCTCTTATCATGCATTACCTACACAGTACTTGTATATACACCAAAGCATGTGCTATCAACACACATATGCCTTAAAATGTATTGTTTGGTAAAAATACAATTCTGTATGATACTTTTAAAAATAAAACATTTATTTATTAACTTTTGCTGTATTTCATCAAAATTCAATAATTCGCAAATGTGTTGA
>JAVQJS010136678.1:0-33255 GCA_036024795.1 Galaxias rostratus | reverse complement strand
TTAATCGCTTATAAGTTATTTTATAACCCCTCTATTTGATTTTATCTAATTTGGGCGTATATAAAATTCTATCCCCAGCTTATTTGTAGATAGCGAGTTCGTATACCCCTTTTTTGTTCGATTACTGGTCATATAAAATTCTATCCCCAGCTTATTTGTAGATAGCGAGTTTATATACCTCATAAACTTTCCTTTTCACTTTTCTTTTATGTTACTGAATTATAAGTAACATATGCTCCTTATTATACCCCAAGAGCTTCCCAAAAGATTAGTAAAAAGGACAAGTTTCCAACTCCTTGACAAGAAACCAAACTGTTAGCCAATGGCCAGACACAAACATACATAAAAAGTGCTTTTTCCAATAAGGAATTCCTCCAAAACCAGGTTCTTAGGCGAACGTCCAGCGTCCCCTAACCTGTTACGGACCGTCTTACGTGGGAAACCTCTATTTTTCCTTCAGAAACAATAGGCAATACCCTCCACGTGCTATCTTTTTCCACTGAGCTCAAGTAAGAGACCTTGTCTCTCCTTTTTTCTAAAAGGTGCGTCCACCTATCGAGTCTTTTTATAGTATTTTTTTCTTTTTTATATAGTACTATTATTGAACAAACATTAAAACTTCCTCTTCTCTCAAACAAGAATAAAATTCAACAAAAACTAATTAAATTTTGACAATAATACTTGAACATCAACCACTTCAGTGCATATGCCAAATCCAATCTCCTATATTTTTATACTTTTCAGAACAGCCATATAACGCGTAAATTTGCTGGTTTTTATCGCTTACTGTAGTGATGATTTCAATGGAAGGTCAAATCCAGGCTCCTAAAGAAATGGTTTTGAGCTTGCCTCAGCTTCTTGTTGCAGCTGCTTGGATAAGTGGATTTGATTTCTTCCAAAATCATCCCACAGATCGGGCATCAATAATTATCTCGGTGCGGACCTCCAAAACTGTCGTGGAAAAACCCAATTCCTTCTTATAATTCACTGCAGATGCTAAATAGAAGACAATGGGACACAGACACAGAAATGGGTGAAGTCAAACATTATATTGTTGTACAACAAAACCAATAAGAATTTCGATACCAATATATTACCAAGGGGGTACTTCTGTAAAAAACCCAAAGTCGTTCACAGAAGGATCACGTTCAAGTAGGGAAGTGATAACTAAGAGGCCAAAACTGCTGTCTTTTAAAGGCAGTTTGTTCGAATAACAACCTTGCATAAACAGTACAAAGTATTATATACATTACAAAGGTTGAATATGTTTTGAAACGTGGAAGCAGTGGTCTCCATACATTGAGTTCTCAAAAGGACCCTAAAGGTATAATGATTAACACACTTTGGTCAAGAGCACAGTCGTGCAACAGATGCATTAACATTCCCTCCTTTTATTCATTATAACTTTAAAATCACATACTTGATTGTTCTCGCAAATAACCTTCTGAGTTCCGCCCGTTTGAGGGTTCAGAAAAAGAACTTTCTTTAATATAATTATCAATAAAATAAATAATTATCCTTCTCACAGGCAGAGATCACAGGTTACATGCTTATCTCTACTCACATGAGCCAAAAAAACACCTTTACATTTTGACACAAAAGGTGTAAGAAAAGACTTTTGCGCTAATCTACTCTACTTAAATGGAACAATATAGGAATGTTTAAAACCCCTTGCTAGCAATAGAGGAAAAAATAAAATATCCAACCTGTTCATTTAAGTTTAACTTCAAATTTTATAACCCCAAATTAAAGCAAAAATTATTATATACTTAATATACTTGATTATATATAATATGGATATAGCAGTGATAACAAATATAATACCCTTCTTCTTACTCCTAGTAAAAGTAAACAGTTAACATAGTTCAAACATAATGAGAACCCATACTAACAGTATCAAAAATGTTTTCCTTTTACATAGTTTTGTTGTCTGCTTAGTCAAGCTTCTCATCCAGATATTTTCGAAATTCCTGAAAGCAATCTTGATCTTCCCCATCTTCACACAACTCATAAAACTTTGCAAGAATTTCTGTATCAGCTTGAATAGCTACAGCAGTCATAGAAGTAGTTACACATTTCTTAATCATTGCCTTAAAACAAGTAATACAACAAACCACAATCAAACAAATTAATAGAATCCATACATTGGGTTCTCAAAAGGACCCTAAAGGTATAATGATTAACACATTTTGGTCAAAAGCAGTTGTATAACAGATTGCATTAAAAGATGCAATGAAGATTTTGGCACAGATACAGAAGAGATACGTTGAAACACTCAAGACACTGGTTTCTACTTGAGACAATCTGAGAGTGGGTACAGAAATAAAACATAAATATGAATCGGCTCCTTAACAAATTGCCTGTAAGGAAAAAAGACAAATAAGGACCAGAATAACCTTGGTAAATGTACAATTTTTATTCAATCCAAAAACACAAACTGTACAGTAAATACATTAAATATGAAAGGGAGAAATGAATAATGGGTGGTAACGCCGTTGAGGATCATGCCACTTCTTCCATGTAGTCCGCTCCTTGCCCCTGGCTCAACTGGGAAACACTCAAGTCCTGAGTGCTTTCATCAAACTGGGGGAAATTCAAGCCGTATGAAGGGAAGTGAAAATAAATGATCACCACTCTAAATAACAGAATGGCCTGTGTGCAGTGAACATTTATTTCAGTTTCCTCATCACCAAACCAATCGTTTATTATTAAAAAGGTTCAAAAGCCAATTCAAATACAACCATCAAAACTAATTAAAAAGTACGTATCAAGTGACGGTCTTGTGTTTGTTTCTGGTTTTGCTCTAACTCTTCATATACCATACTCTATTTTTATAAGAGGCTTGAGTGACCTTTGAGGTACAATTGTCTAGGTATCTACCTTATCTTCATCAGGTCCCTCAATGGAAACCTCCTCAATCTCCTCCCCGATGCTGACCTCACTCTTTGAGATATCAGACCGATGGCTGGTGGTAAACCAAGTCACACAGTGTGAAACCTTTCTGATGGCAATATGGTATAACTGTTGGCACTAGGCCCATGCAACTGATCATTATCTAAGAACAGACAGAAAAACTACGACAAACGCAGCACTTGGAGGAAACAGCGTCTTGGCTACAGGTAAACATACCTGTTAAAGTCATCATCATAGTCGACGTCATCATCTAAGGGAGGAACAACAACAAAAAAGTGTTTCGCTCCAAATAAATGTATTGCATTAATAATGTCTGATTAAACATCATAAATAGTAAGAAAAACCAACCCAGTACAAGTGATCCACTTTTGTCATTCAACGCTTTTAGATCTTTGAATCCCTTGTCTTTGGAGGTGGTACCTTACAAAGATTCAGAATCATTGTTCTGATTACATCTAACCATTTCTCAAGACACAAAGAGCCAATTTTAAAAGAGTTACAATCAATCATAAGAACCATGAAGTCTTACCGTTCCTGCTCACAGACGACTCCCTGTGGTCTCTAGATAGGGAGCCCGCAGCACCACTCTTGTGAGGATCTGAGTCCGACAGCGAGTCCGGGGGACTGCATCCAGTCCGGCCTAAGTCCGCTCTCCTGGGAAACAGAGGGAGGACTCTGCCTCAGCCCGGGCCAAACAATTAACCAGGGTAGGGGGGAAAAGAGGCGGGGCTCTAGAAAAACATGTTCCACGTTGTCCCAGCGGGCTTCACTGTGCCACCTTTTGTACTGAGGATTTACATGTTAAAAGTCCCCAGAATCTGATAATGGAATGAGGTTTGGACACGGTGGCCATCAATAAGATATTATGGTAAAGATTCAGTGGCCAATGCCCCAAGATCACTGGCAGTCTGGAGCTCTGAGAGGATATACGATGAAGGTAAGAGAAAAGACAAGTGTGGAGGACAGAAAGAGAGACCTGTAGCTCACCTTTGCACAGAGCTCTGTTTATGACCAGAAAAGAGCTCCTCTCCTTCCCCCTCTGTGTCACTGCCAAGAGCAGACAGGCTGAGGCAACAGAGAGGAAATAGACAAGACAAAGAGTGGAGGAAGTGTGACAGACAGACACATGCAACCATTACCTACATCAACACCATCCAAGTTAAAATAGAATGTACGTACACACACACACACACACACACGCATGCAGGGATTCAGACCTAACTGCATGGTGGATGCGCGTTTAGCCACTCTACTCAACAAATAGGTTTAACAGAATATTGCTAATGTGCCAAAGTATTTTATGTGCACTTTCAACAGACGGATGTGTCAGACGTATGGCTGTGACTGGATGGCAAAGCAGTACACCATGCACACTCACTCATTGAGGCTAGTGCCCCTCCTCAAGTGGGAAGAGGATCGCCCTGAAAGGCTCTCCCCCCTCAGTGAGCGGACGGCGTTGGTTTATGAGGGGGGGTCAAACAAATGGGTCGGGAAAGAAAGGGAAGAAAAGAGAGAAAATAGAAGTGGCAACAACAGGGAAAAACCCAGAGGGGCAAACAGAGAGGAGGCAGCTGACAGAACGGAAGGAAAATAGCATACCTCCAGCTGTGGGAATACTAAGCACGGACCACACAGAACAGAAACAGAAAGTCGCTTTGCTTGACAGCAACTAAAAGCAAACACAGCTCTCTTTTACAACCATAGGGCCTCTTTGGTTGGACTGACTCCAGGTCACGCATGTTCAGCAGTTTACAACACTGGAAACAACCTGTTGTCTTTGTTTTTTTGGAGAACACTACAGTACTTACTCTTTTAGACCACTTCTCTTTTCAGAGAGACTGGCCCCTGAGTTATTCCTGTCTCCTGAGGCGAGAGCACTACTACATGAAGCAGCAGTGAAGGGAGGGAAAAGCACAGTGAGTAAAATGACATCACATGACATCTGCTCACTATTGATAAACGACAACGAGTGAGGAACTATAAACTGAGCTGATGTAAGTGATGAACGCAGCCTCAGCCTCAGCTAGGGTCACTACATCATCCCTCTCACACAGCTAAATGTCTGTTGGCTAAGAACGCTATCATAGATCCCCATGATCTATCATCCCCTGGGTGTCCAACTGGTCCAAGCTCCTTACCAGCCGTAGGTTTTCTGGGGTTTGGGGAGAGGGTCATCGAAGAAGGAATCTCCCTCGTCTGCCTCCTCTTCTTCCTCTTCCTCCTCCTCCTCCACACCTTTCTTCAAAGCCGGGGGTGCACGGTCCCCGTCGCCCTCGCTGTGCCGAGCGGTGACGTGCACCTGACCGCTTTTGGCCCCAGAGCCGAAGGAGAGGCCCTTGTCACTGCGGCTGACATCCACACCCTGAACCCGGAACACAAATTACATCAAGCAGTTAAACACCCACCAATCAATGGAGCTTGCTCTTGAAAAAAATGATGTGTGGAAAAGGAAAACAGGATATAGTAGGAGCTTAGACTGTAGAAAGTGTTGGAGTAAGCACATGGACAGGATTTTAAAGAAAGAAAAAACAAGTTAGATAGATGTGTATATACAGTGCATCCGTAAAGTATTCACATTGCTTTTCCCACATTTTGAAATGTTTGGTAGAGGTATTCCAATATTAATTAAAATATATATATATATATATATATATATATATATAGATATAGCAACATGCCAAAAGCAGAAAGCCAGTCGGGTTTCATATTTTCTAAGCCTGAGCCACCTCAAGATGGTTCTCCAGGTGCTGGCCTGCTGTGGTTGAGCTGCTAGAGAGCAACGGCCGTCTGTAGCCCGCTCCAACCACACGCAGCTCATTACGCTGGATCATCTCTTCTTCTGCTGACTTTGGGAAACTAATTGGAGTACCAATCCACAGTCATATCTCATTCCATCTCTCGTGTCTTTCCTAAAAATCTGTTTTTGTTTAACCCGTTTGGCCAGACTGAGACAAACGCCTTGTGGAATGGAGACCAGCAAGAAGAGGCCTCAGGTGTTGACTTACGCTGCACGTTGGATCAACTCCAGTTAAGCCAGAGGCTCTCATTGCAGTTTGACCCTGGCTCCTTCTTTGCCTCACTCCTAAACTTTGCCCATGTGAGAGGTGGGGATAATTTGAAGTGTTCTCCCAGTGTTTCTGTACATTGACTGTGCACAAAATGCACTATAAAGGGGCTTATGGAGGCCGATGGAAATGTGTCTTTCAGATGTAGTTCAAGGGATGTCTCATTGAATGATTGAACCTTCGGTTGACATGTCTATTGACAGACCCACCCCTTTTTTTCTCAGTGCCAGGTCCCCAGCAGAGACAGTCCTCTGGGAAAGTGGTGCGGGGGCTGCAGCTGCCCAACTACACCCCCCTCCTCCTCTTCACCCGCGGGCTCTTTCAAAGGAGGCATGCAGCGCTTGCTGACTTGGGCACAGCCCTGCTAATCCCACCTGGATATGGCATTTGTAATAAACAACCTTGGGGCACGACTTCGCTGCAGCCACCCTCCGCCGCCCGGCCTCTCCCCCGTGCCTTAAGCCCCCGTCTTCTTCCCTCGCTGCACGTTTACAAGCTCCATAATAAGTCCTCATTTGTCTCCTTATTAGTGCCATACATATTGTGGTTTATTGGGGGTTTTCTGGTCACACACCACCGGCAGCATTTGAGGACGCTGTTCCACTGATGCCACTATACTCTCAGTCGCGGCACTCTTTCAATCACTCTCTCCCTCGGTCTCTCTTTCTCTTCTCCTCTCTGCAAGAGCACACGAGGAGGCACAGTCATTCAGGGAATTATCTGGCTCATTGGTGCCATATCTCATTCCCTGTTTGAGTGCCAAGCGGCTGTGCAGTTTCCATGGAGCCGGGTCCCCATGTTTACTATGACGTGCAGTGGCAAGGCCTCTCTCCTCAACTCGGGGACTTAGCTTTCACAGCAGGGCTGGGTATTTTCAGTCCCCGTCCGTCACTAGTTTGGGGGGCTTACGCCTCTATCTCTCGGCTGCTGTCTCCATCTCGCTCCACCTCCCACCTGCTCTCCGAGCCGCTCCTTGGCTGGCTGGGTGCCCGGGCGGCCGTGGCCCGGCGCTGCTGGCTCTGCTCTCCGGCAGACGAGGGCTAATTGAAAGGGAAGGCGGCTCCGGGCTGATCGGCTCTGACAGCAGTGTCTCGCCAGAGGTGGGTGTGCCACCCCACGCTGCGAGCTCTCGGCGTGAAATAACGGCACTCTCGCAGGAAAAAAAAGCTGAAAAAAAGAGAAAAAAACTCAAGATGTGCCTGCCCGCAAAACTGTAACCCAGCCATTCTGCAAACGAAGCCATATGAGTTTTGTTGAAAAGCGAAGCCCCCCCCCCCCACACTATATTCTGCGTAAGTGATACTCAGTAGAGCTCATTATCTAACTAAATGTCAGGTTAAAATTCAAAATGAACAAAGTTTTTTTTTCATTCTAGATTCCACAAAAACACATTTTGAAATTGTGTCAAAAAAAAAGGTATTCCTTCTATTTTAAAGGAGAAGCGGCTTCACGGACTGTTTGAACATTCCCAGCTGAACAGACATGTATAGTATCTGTCATGTATAATGTTGTCTGCTTGTTCTCAGACAGACATCGTCGGTGTGAGGCCGTGCACTGGCGAGCCGGCCCATGTGCACCTCGGGCCCACTGCCCGCTGCATGGAGGCTGCCAGGAAAGTGTGAGTGGATGCACCAGGACAAGCTCAACACTCCCCCCACCCTCCCCAAGCCCAGCCTCAGTGGACAGCTGCGATCATTGCCGCTGACGTGAGTTGATGGTCCCCTCTGATGGGCGAACATGAGAGGTGGAGCTGGGGTGGCCAGGGTGGACAGGCACTACCGTGAGACATGAAGCCGGGGCCACAGCTGCTGTAGGAAGCAGCAGGCCTCTTGCCAAGCTCTGCATGCCTTTATCCCCTCCAGTCAGATCAGGGCAAGCACACTCGCCGCTTTCACCCCATTTTTTCCTCTCTACTTTCCCCTGCCAGCATTCTCTCCATCAATTTTGTCTAAGGAATATGGTAATGCTCCTCTGCACAGCGTTCTGCAGGCTCTCTTGTGCGGCGTCGTGATGGGCTCTTGGTGGGATTGTGTTGCTTGATCAGCCATGTAATATGCTTTGTATGTGTTTTAAGCGTGTAACACATTGGGTGTTACACATGTGCGAGTGCTTCAGTAAGACAATGACTTGGCTGATCAGGTGTCGGTATGGTGATCACTTCCACATCCTTTCAATGCTGTGAGCTCCGCGAGCTAATCCTAAATACAGCACAGTGCAGCTATTTGGAACCAGCACATGCTACATTGTTTACATTGTCATTCCCTCTGGATTGTGCTCATTGGGAAACACATTCGATTGAATTTGCATATGCGGCACAATACCATCGCAATGGCAAATTCAGGAACATAACAATCCTTTGGGGGGAGGTTTACTACTTTGTGTTTGTTCTTCGCGAAACTTGAGACACAAGGGCAGCAGAGCTGCGCTGATACCTTTCGTCTTTGTACGTAGAAACCAACCATTTCAGTAGGAAAGTAGTTGACGATTTAATACAATGTCAATTGACGTTTGCGTTTTCATCTCTCAATAGGGGTGATTGTCAAATCTCATCTCAACGTGCTAAAGCAACACCTAGAAGGAGTCGTTCACTCCATCTCATATTTAACCCTGACCGTAAGAACACAGTGACAGCATGGCAGAGGTCTAGTATAGTTCACATCTTCTTCATAATCTCAAGCGATTACCCTTCAACCCCCCCCACCAGTGACCGACAGTAATCCCTGTAGCACTTAGTGTCAGGGACACTCACACCATTTATCAGTCTGTCACCCAGAGGATCTCACCTGAGACCCAACACAGGCAACGTATCTGAGGATAAGAGAATGAGTCCAGTTCCGCCTGGAACAGGAGGAGTGAATAACGGAATTCCATCCACAATAGTGACTATATTGAATAGTAAAATTCCCCAATTGGAGTAGCATTTGAATATGACAGATTATAATTTGGGCAGTTTCATTTGTCGAAAAGATTAGAGATGTTCAAAGAGCGACAAACGAATGTGCGTTATTTAATTCAATACGCACACAACATGTGCACATCATCCCACCTCCAGTTGTTCTCCTGTTTCTGCTCTCATTCTCTATCTCTCTTCCCTATCCCCCCTTTATACCCACCTAGTACAAACACCCCGTGCCATAGAGCAAGGCCCTGTTTGATAATATAAATGTGTTCACTTTAGAGAGCTTCTTTATTCCAGAGCATGCCTCTCTCCAGGGGCCACCTCGTCTTGTTTTGTCTCCCGGGTTCCCCTCTCGACCCAGCGGAGTCATTAGTCTGCTTACTTCTTCAAGCCCTCTAATCAACTGTGTGTCGAGTAGAAAGGGCTCTATTCCTCTGTGAGCCAGGGCAGCTAGCCGTCCTGGGCAACGCAGAGGGCCGCTCACTTCTCTTGGCCACTCCCTGCCCCCATGTCTTCCCAGGACCCGTGTTCCCCGGCCGTTCCATGCGTGGTGTGGTGGTGTGAGATGACTCTGGTCTTGTCCCTGCAGCAGCCGGGATGGAAACGAGAGCTCCAGAGGACGGGCCCCTCAGTGGGAATGGTGGGCGTGTGGAGGCCTGCCACTCGCGACTCAGAACGCACGCGCTGCCGGTAAATCACACCCGTCCCTTCCCTGTTGCAGTGGCGGGAGTGAAAGAGCATCCACAGTGACTGTCACAATACAAAGGGGCTTTCTTGGATTTTATTTATAATATTCTGTTGACAGTTTCAAACATCAAAAACGTCACCGACATTGCATAAAATCGTCCATGCAAAACGCGTGCTCGGCTCACTCACGCACCTCTTCACGCTTGCTACTGCTCCCATGGCATTGTGCCGACACACCCTCACACACATGCACGGGGGACCAGTGGCCGGCGCCTGCCTCTGCAGTGTCGGGTTGCAGGTCTGCCACACACAATGGCGAGGTGTGCCCTGTAGCTGTGGCGCTGACCCGGGTGGGCAGAACAATGGGGCCGCATCGCAGCCCGGGGATGTTCTCTCCGCCTGGCACCTCCACATGGGCTCGGCTCGGCTAGCTCAGACTATCATACAATGAGGGGTGGGAGGTCAAGAGCATGGGAAATGAAGGGGAATTCCCACAATGCTATAATAAAACTCTTGACTTCTATTTTTGGGGCGATCTCAGTTGCAGAACAGTTTATTGGCTGCGCCCAGAATACAACTGTGAATGATCACAATGAGCTCATTTCATCGAGCTCACCCGCTATGGAAAATCCATTGGTGTGTCAGTGGTTCACTGTAGTATGCCACCAATCATTTGGTTAAGGAAGAAACACAAATGATTATTATTGGATGTTCGCAGCTCGCTGGTATTGTGTAACTAACACTGTGATAGAAACATCAGTGAACCAAGATCTGTCCTCCCCATCTTGTATAAATTCAGTGGATTGTATTGATGTGAATGTCTACTAAGGAGGACATTGTGGGGTCACACAAATGATGAAAAAACATTGTCTGATGATCGACTCATTTTTAATTATAAAGCATTTGTAGTAAGCACAAACATGTTTGACTCAATATTAATGCCTTTATTATGCAAAAAGGAATCATCAAACTGTGACGTTCTCTATTGCATGGAGGATATCACATTTGTGAACCCGGCAATGTTGCCCATGTCGGAACAGTCTGTATCAATTGTATTACTATGACATGACCAACAGCGTTGACTATTACCGCCCTTACTCAGCTGCCCGAGCGGGACCATAACGTCTCTATTCTTCTCTGGAAATGTATGCTCTTTCCTTTATCTGGTGCCGAAGATTAGCGGCACCCAAACTGTTTAGTGATACGAGGCATTAAATTATAGCTGTGTAAAAATGCGTGCCCTGGTGCCTACAGATCTCACCCCGGTGAATGAGAGGCACTGGTAAAAGGCTGGTTTCGTTAATGCTCTTCATAAGGCAGAGTGTGATACAGCAGCAAAGCTCTCTGTGTACAAACCCCTCAGCCACTCCTGTGATAGGGCAATCTGTGCCTGGACACAGCGGAGGGCCCAACGACCTTGTTGTTTCACCCACGACCCCGTTTGGCCCTCGTGACCTCCCTAATTTGCCATTTGAATTTGATATAGGGCAGCAAATATTTGCTTAGGCGCGTATTAAGTCTGTTTGCTCGCGATGTTACGATAAACAAACCGCAATGATGTACTGAATGTAATAAATGTTCAACATTGAATGCAATTATATACTTCACATATCTGCCTTTCCCCACTGAAAGCTTGCCTTTGTTGAACTCCAAACTCTATTTTGACAGGTCGTTATTCCCCTTCCTGACCAACCGGGGATAGATTTAGAAATGAACTGTTTATGAGATGCCCGTGGTTCATGGCGTATCGAAGCCCACAATTCATCATGATGGAAATACATATTTAACCATGCAAATGGTCCACGCACAATTTGACTGAAAAAGTTAGACCGACCTGCTGTTTTAAATAAATCTTTCCAAAAGCTTTGGCCGTTACCTGCATGCTCTGTGAGCGTCTCCCCGTTTTTTGCTCTCTCCTTCTTTCCTTTCTACTTTTCTCTCCTTGTGAGTCTTTCTGTCCACTCCTTACCCTACGAACGCTGCTCCTCCTGATGCCTCCAAGCTTGGCACCATGGCTCTGTCGGTGGGAGCAGGAACAACGCCCCCACACGCACCCCAATATCCTCCCTCCAAATATGTCATTAGGCTGTGGCGCTGAACAAAGCCTGCTCGAGACAATGGCCTCGAACTTTGGACCGCCATTGTCCTTTCAAGGTTCATCCTCACACATGTACAAGCACGTGTCCTTTCGAGCCTGTCATGATGCTCAAGTGTTCATCTGCATGACACCATCGTGGTCGTCTCCTTGTGCCAGGGTGGATATTCTATTAAGCTTTGACTAATACTACAAACTTTTGAAAACTAGTAGGATGGCATTGAAACACTCCTTGAACTGAAGTCCTGAGGAGGCGTTCTAGAAAAGTACAGCCTTACCATTGGGAGAATCCGTACGGCCGACCCTCC
The DNA here is from genome assembly GCA_036024795.1 of Galaxias rostratus. Classification (NCBI taxonomy): domain Eukaryota; kingdom Metazoa; phylum Chordata; class Actinopteri; order Galaxiiformes; family Galaxiidae; genus Galaxias; species Galaxias rostratus. The sequence continues at coordinate 21,288 of JAVQJS010136678.1, read as the reverse complement.
TCAAACGTAAGCCTGTTTAAACACTGCCTTTCTTTTTGGCACACAATAGCAGCTCCAAGGTCAGTCCTTAGAGATAAAACGATCTTGGACAAGTTTCATGCTGGCGGTGCTGCAGCAACACTGTGCCCCGGCTACTGCAAACAGTGTCTATGGTCACCCGCGGATGGAGCATCAGCGGTCAATTGGTATTTAGTTTATAACTCAACAAGCCTGTCAGGGACACTGCCTGCTGACTCAGGTCTTACGCAGGGGCGGGATAGTGAATTATCTTAATCCTGTGAGGTCAGAAGACACTCTCAGGGAGCTGGAAGAGGAAAGACCGGCTCAGGTAATTTGGTTGGAGCAACTCAAAAAGGAAAATACTCCATTATTGAAAATATGTTAATTGATTAAATCATACTTGACCATCCTTTGAATAACTTATTTTCAGATGTTTCAACATGACAAATGCTGTCAGGTGAGTCCGAGGACTGTTCTGCACACCGAAATGCAGGGATGATCAAATCCTGTGTAAGTGTCTGCAATTAGCCTCTTTACAGGGCTTTCCACAATGAAATGTCAAAAGAAAACAAGAGTGCATTATTTACTCGCCCGCCTCAAAACTGCCATCACTCTTGTATTTCGGTGGAGCAGCACCAAAACAAGCCTTTCTGTGGTCCCAGTTACCGTCAGCGCTGGTCTGAAAACAGGACAAGACAGAGTGCTCAACTCTCAGCGGCTAGGTGTGATTAATGGCAGAGGTGCGTGTTGCAGTGGGCACCCTCCGAGCAGCCACAGATCAGTCTTCCTGTAAGACAAATCTGACACTCACCAGCAGCAACCCCCACCCGCTCCCCCCACTACTCCTCTCCCCATCATCAAACCCAGCCTCCTCACAGCCAAGTGCACCCCGAACGGCATCAGGGCCATAAATCATCCAAAACAAAGCATGCTTAATCTGTGACGCGCAGGCTTGACACACACATTTATTACCTGTTGTAGGCAAACGGTAAGTGTGCCCTGTGTTGGTCTTCCTGTGTACCTTTGAGAAAGCAGTAGTGCAGAGTAGATAAGACCAAGTCTGTGTAAAAAAATAAAAGACAAGGAAGAGGGAAGCTGAGGATGGCAGTGTGAGTTTCTGTAGAATTCCTAAGACAAAGCATTGCTTTAACGGATCATTCCACAGCCTTTTCATGGCGGATGACTTTCTCGAATGCATATGCCAATAAGATTTAGGGATTTGACTCATCCACATTTGTAGAACACGAATACCAAATTATCTCTCATGGATTAGATTCGCACTGTCTATTGTTAGAGTGAGTCACAATGATTGGAGAATATTGGATACCGACAATTGTGTCACAGAGATGGCCATTGTGAATTAAAGCATATGTGTGCAAAACAACGTGAGAGCATGTGAACTTGATCTTCTTCTCCTTATTCTGAAGTGACATACTCTAAAAGTGATTAAAAACCAAACAAACGAAGAGCATTGGTGCAACAGTGGTCCGTTTGAGTATAGTAATGTGGTGCTTTTCTGGAAAAATATAATAAAATGCAACTGATAATCCCCATAAAACCGATCAACCAAACGATAAACAATTGGACCCATTTTATTCCAAATATAATACTATACCTGCCCCAGGCATTATAATACGAAGGTCTTTATTTTGAATAGTCTACCCTAAAATATTTGGAAACGCTGGACACTTTGTCAATTGCTGCTTTTGGATAAACGGTTAAAGTCTAATCTGGCACTTTCTGTCAGGCCGAATGAATTACAGTGGCAATAGCTTGATGAAAAGTCACAATGTAAATTCCAGGGAGGAAGAATAAAAAACAAGACAATAAAAATGGTCTCCCACACGTTCCCGTTGGCAGACGTTCCTGCTTCTCTTTGTCATGTCGTCACACTTTAAATGGTGGGAAATCAAAGTGATGGCACCTGCTCACTTGTTAAAGTGATGGCAGCAACATACCATAGCCGAACAACCACAGTTTTTGCGCCATCCTCTTTTCAATGGTTTGATCAAAACGGCAGCTCAAGACCCTTCAAGGTGTAGAAATAAAAATAATAATATCAACTGAAGAAGACAGGAAATCCTGTCATGCAGGTGGATGGCAATGACACTGATGGTGACAGGTTGGAGGAGGAGAACACAAGCAAATAGCACAGTTATGATAGCAAGAGCACATGCAATACAAAATACCTTTTCCAGTGTATAAATATTCAGCAATACATTAAGACAGTGCTTTGATATTGTCTACATTAGTTTGCTAACAACGCCTCAGTCACAAGGCTTTCAAACTTGTCTCAGCCCTGTGGCTTAGTGCTTTGCGTGTTGCCACTCCGCCTTCCTTAATGGGAAAGGGAGTTAATCAGAACAAACAGAACTGTGGTCCACCATCTCCTTATGCAAGAAAGAACAAGTAAACATTCCATTATCAAACCGACCCTCAGTAAATATTGTTTCACCAAGGTTTTTTCAGTGTGTAATCACGGCCCATTTATGTTGTTGTGTTCAAATCAAAACCTCTGATAGTATCACACGGCAGACGAAGTGACAGAGTGAATAATGCGCCAGTCATTTCCGGTGATTAATTAAATGATTCTTGAAATTAAGGACAAAATGAATAATGGGACGAGAAGTTTAATTTTTGACCTTGCTCAATTTTTAATGAGCTCCGTACGAAGCCAGTCCATTTTATAGATGGAGCCATTGAGTCAGTGCACGCTTAGGTTAGTAGACCGTTAGGGAGCTCCCCTTTGTTGCATGCTTCTCGTGCCGTACAGAGATGTAAACCACCCAAAACAGACAATGATCTGTTTGGATTCCTCCACCTTGCCGAGGCTTTCTGTTGTGTGTGGAACAGAGCCGAATGGGCCCACACACCCGAAGCCACCAGGGAGTTGTAGTCTCCAAAGACATCATCAGCTCATTATGACAAACTCCCTTTACCCCCTACACGCTGTACGTTCCACACGAAGAAGAGCACAGATGTTCGCACAAACAATATTGATATAGGTTTTCGCTGCATAAACATACAAACATCAAAATAAAATATATACATTTTTCTCATTGCTTTATAAAATGACATGTTATGATAATGTGCATTGTTGAATGCCTGCTTTATTTCCTCACAAAAAACTGCAATGGATGGAGCCACTAATAGGAGTTGTAATAGGCCAAAAGTCTGGGTCTTTTGGGTGACATTTATTTTAATCGCTAGCTTTTTTTGAACACTAAGTTTGACCCACATTTTCCACGTTCACGTTCATGTCTTGGTCTCTTTCCTCGGGGAGCAAAGATTACAGAGGCTCTCATTACAGATGTCATACCTCCACACTAACAGTTGTGTGCTGCCTTCTACCCTGTGCTACTTGAAGCTGGCAGCCCTTGGTTAGTGTTAATTACACTCGGTAATGAGAGAACTGATCCAGACTGTGAGACACAGGGTATTTTTAGATCCTCAACTTGGTTACCTAACTCAGACCGCCAGAATGCTAAGAGAAACTTGGTTGTATTGGGATACGTCTTTGTTTGTCTGTCCTCTGAACATAAATGTTACAATTTGTTTTTTGTTAGTGAAAGGATTGACATACACTTAATACCATATGTTTTCAGCTCTCAAGCCATAACTTTCTGCTAATGAAGTATCCTAAAATAGTTACATGAAATCAAAATAAAGATTTTTTTCGAATCAAATGTTATGCTTCAATCTTAATACTTTTAGATAATGTCCACAGTCTGTTTAACAATAGAATTAATGTATAAAACTGTCCTATAAAATATGTATTGTGCAGTCGGCGCTCAACTCTTTTTCTGAGTGCCACTGTTGCAAAAACAAATAGAAACGTCTACAGCTCAGAGCCACACAGCATAAGGGCAACCAGTGAAGGGACTTGCCATTGGAGAGGGTGTCGAGGGCTTTTTGGAGGGGCTGTTTTAATGAGCCTCCGATAATGAAGTGTTATTTCTGTAGCTTGGTGGCCAGACTAGGATTTTGAAAAACTGTCTAACGCACAGGGAGTGGTTTGTGCTGTCCTCATTTACTGAATAAACAGCCATTGTTTTCTTCAATACCATCGACCGGATCACCTCCGGGTCTTTGTTTCACCGTATGATGGGTATTTTCTTCAATCCATTTTTTAATTGGAGGGAGAAAGTGTCTAGGTCTATTTGTGGTGAGGTACGGTGCTGGAAATGCCAGTTGTCTTTCAGCCCACAGTGGTCTCTTGTTTTGTTTGAAAAAAGTCCTGCTCAGATCCATGACCCTGTACCAATGTAATATTTTATAAATAGTTGATTTCAAAATATATATTTTATTGCATAAGATGGTAAGGATCTTTTTCATGCATTCAGTTTACCTCTATTCTGATTTGGATATTTACAGTAGCCCGTGAAACTCTTGAATGGGTTAGGATTATGCACATATACTCAACTTATAGTGTTTTGCGTCTTACTTTAAGAAGTCTACATCTGTAAGAAAGAAAACAAATTTGCTACTTTGCTTTTTCCAGGCCTCAGTGATAGCATGAGGAGAATAGAATCATCCAAGACCTCTTGCGATTATGATTGACAGCTGTGTTTGGTCCAGAAAGCCCTCGAGTCAAGCCTGTCACACAACTGTCACCCATTCCACTCCCACCCAGCAGAAAGACCAGGGGACAAGAGGAGGAAGAAGCTGTGAAGGCAGGCCTCTGAAGGAAAACATCCAGAGCCAGCTGGTCTGGCTCAGAAGGTAAAGACAGAGGGGATACAAAGAGAGAGAGGAGAGGGGCTGAGAGGAAGGAGGAAATAAGCGAAAGATACAGATAATCAATCTTTGAGAGAGATACTTACAGCAGGTTCTGTGAAGGCATTCGTACAACTGCACCTAACAGGTGACACAGTGGCATGGGCCATTGTGTTACTCACAAAGGAGTGGGTTGTCTCTCACAGTATTCTCGACTTGTATGTGGACATTGGGTAGTGAGGGGGATTGTACACTGATGTTGTTCTAGGTACACTACATCTCTAAACAGCAGAGGCAAAGACACAATGTATCGGCATTAACACACTGTTGTCAAACACCTCTTGGTAGAAGCAAAAAACCTTAAGTTTAATCAATTTTTATTGTGGGAAAACAACCATGGCCAATGCCAACTGCGGTTGACACAACTCTCTTACGTTTGAAAACCTGCAAATATGTTCAAATGATGTGGGTATATTCCAGTGTCCAATACAAACATCTGCTCCCGTAAATAAAAATCATCTAAATTCAAAACAAATTAGCCTAAATTAGTATGCCATGGAACTAATGTTGTTAAGCATATTAACCACTGACACACAAAAATATAGCACGTGCAGTTGTAGAGAAAATACGATTTTAAAAGCATGCCTGCAATGTTTTACTACAGTGGCTTCCTACCTCCACACTACAAAAGAGCTAAATTACTGACAATTTGAATTGGTCCACCTACTGCACATCCAACTGTTTTTCAAGGTTTATTGAAGGATGTCAGTAAAGTAGCACCACAAATGGACCTAGTTCTTTAAATCCCGGCAAAAACAATCCAAAACCAATACCACACCTCTTCCTCTGATCCGGTGCTAACACGTGACAATTCATGAAAAATAGATCCCACCTCTTTACTGTAATTGGTTACTCAGCAGACGCAGCAAATTTCAATTGGATCAGGAAAGTGCTTTTTAAGATAATGGGTCCTCGAGTTTCTCCGCGATGACGTCAATCGTATCTAAGGGGGTGAGGCTGGTCTAATAAGTATTATTAATGGGAACATTTTGACCCATAACAAAGTGACTCTGCAGTTTAAACAAATATCTGATTTGAACACAGTGTCTCTCAATCATACTTATTGTTATTAATAACAACGTCAAACGCCTCTTCTTTGCTGTCATAATCAACAGTCCACATGACACTATTCTGTGATAATTCAAACTAGGCTCAAACATTACAACGATTCATGCTGCTGCTTTAGAAACATTTTATACTGTCAACGTTGTCGTTTCTCTGTATTCTGTAGCTGTTTAATATTAAGTAGTTAGTATTATGATTTGGACATTGTAATTAAACTAGCAAACTGCAAGCTTAAAGAAGGAATGTATTGAACAATTGTTTGGAAAACTCTTTGCTTCCCATCATCCTCTTCTAGAGTTATTAGGACTACCATAGAATGAAGGGCTGCTGGATTTTTTCTAACCTCGTCTTCTGTTCGTCAGATGAGGGGCGGAGTCTCAACCGAGTTTGTCTGCTCCCTAAAATAGCAGTCAGTGTGTAAATGTGACTGAAATTGCGTTTATGTCATACTGTATCCATTGGAGCCACCGATATAGAGTATCTATATCCAGCGACTAACTTGGGAGTAAAGGTGAGTAACAGAAATAGAAGCAATATTGGAGAACGTGTTAGAACAACAGTAATAAGTATGGGAGAGAGAAAGCGCAAGAGGGAGACGGAGAGTGGTTTTGGAAAAGCAAATCAAGCCATATGTCTAACTGTTCAGTTTTATTACAATTTCATAGACAATATATAATGCAACAACATGGACCTTAATGAAATGTTTTACTCAGTGTAAAAATTGACTCCACAGAAGGCTAAAAAATGCGCTGTTTATTTACAGAAATTCAATAAACTTTTATCGGCTCGTGAGTAGATTTTATATTATTTTTGTTTGATCGCAACAAATTTGTAACAATGATCTTCACAAAATTCAGTTTATTTTACGAAAATCTCAAAATGACACGATTTGCTTTTCACTGTGAACTCGCCAGATGGTTATGTATGGTACACCAAAGTTTTTGTTAAGCTAAACTATTTACCCCGAATTTTTTATGTGATACGGGATAATAATTGAATTTTATTTGAGTGATAAATATGTAACCAATTTAATATTCAAAGGCGCTATGTTGTAATACGTCTTGGTTAAATGTGCTGCAAGCTTTAGTCACCTTCACAAATTGCTATGTAAAGTGTAATGATTGTATTTTCTTGATTATGTCTTTATAGTAGTGTCTACCTTGTCACACTGTCTGGATTTGTCACAGCAAGGTCATTAGTCTTCTTTCAGCTAGTGTAAACACTTCAGCTCCTTTTCAAATATATAGCACTGTGTTTTTGAAGTTCGTGTGAAGTTACAAACATGTGCTTTTATTAGTTGTCTGTTAGATCGTGAGCTGACAGTACATTAATCACTAAAACTAAGAGCAGATCCCTTCTAATTATTTTCTAACTGTCTCCAATGCTTTGCATGCTGCACATTGTTGTTAACCCCAATTCAAAACTAAAAAATATTCGATCACAAACTTAAAAATATAAATGAATATAAAAGTAATGGCTTCAAAAGTTATTTTTGTCTGTGAATTGCGCTTGTTGCTTGTACAATCTTTGACTAAAGACAGTTACATATTTTTAATTTGATCTGAATAAGTTGCGAGCCACAGCACAAACCACTCACATGCTATACTAACATATACTATTGTGAGATGGGCAAAAAAGTGCACAAGACATACACCACATTCTCACATTCTCAGAGCATTTTAACGCACTGGAATATAAATTATTCCATAATTATATTATAAGTAATAGAGTCATTATCATTGTTATTTTAGATCAAGATGAACACATATAGCTTGCTGTTTGTCTCATTGGTCCCTAGAGTAGGTTTTTCCCTGCCAGTTGCATTTACGTCAATATCCCAGTAGTCCCACTACTAGAAAGGCTGAGCAAAGCGTCCCCTAATATGTTGTCATTAGCTTTTGTGGCATCCCGGGCCTAGCCAAAAAGCTAAGGAGTTCTGTTGCACATAGTTACAACATCACATAACATTGTTTTGATAAAAGTTTGGACGAGTGGCTCTTGTAATTGTAACTGCAAAAAGATTGTCATCATTTTATTTGGTGGAAAAATCTGTATCTGCAGTGACACGTTGTTTTAATCTGTTGCATATTGCATGCATGCTATGCCTTGACTTGTGTGGGGGAAAGTTCTGAGGTAAAAGAAAACAAGTTGAGAGGTGGTGATTGGTGTGAAGACCAGGGGGGCAGCGAAGTCTCCCACTGCGCTCCTCACAGCCCTCCAATCTCACAGCCCGCTCTCAGCTTCACTTTCCAGCAGACAGAGAGGAGAAATGTGGAGTGTGTGGGCGAGTCTGATCTGCAATTAACGCTGCTTGTCAGAAAGAGAATGCTGGCGTTTACACCAGGCCTCTGAATCACTGAGCAAAACACTTTCTTCTCTCCCCCTCTTAGGACATTTTGCCAAGTAGGAGAGAACGGCAGAAAACTGAACAGGAAGGAAGCATTGAGGACAAAAGGAGATCGACAGGAGCTGGATATTCGAGGTCCAACACAGAGCACGGTAAGTCCAGGTGTTTACTGTTGTTTTGCCCACCTTGTCAAACAGCACTGCTCTGTAGTGTCATCTAAATAGGTCCTTGTTTGTCGTTCTATGTCAGAATACACAATATGGAACCTTGTGGTATGGAATATTATCTGTTATTGTTACCCCTATTTTAAGTTTGTACATGTGCAACTTTATTATTTCTGAATTGGATAAGAAACATCCTGATAAAGTCAGAATTTGGACCCCACTCCAATTTCCATGTCCGACAATTTTCTATGGATAACCCCCACAAGCTTTGCATTAGAAAAGTAAGAACAAGCTTTTTACTAGGATGTACCTTTCATCACACCGGTGTGACTTCATGAGTACTTTTTCTATCTGTAAGGTGTGAAGGCACGTTGTCGTGACTGTTAAAGATATTTTTCCGCTATTGTTAATATAGGCAGTCGCTCCGCTTCCATGCACAGTGTGTTTTGAAACACTCACTTTCCCCGTTGTTCCAGATCCTTCTGAGCTCGCTCTTGGCAACATCGTTCGTTGTTTATTAAAACCTCATCATCAAACTGGAGATTCTAGCATTCTCTTGTGAGAGCTGGAGAGTGGACGCAGAATCTGGAGCTTAGTGGATAATGTTGTAGAGCAGAGTTTTTGCTCCGGTCTGTGTTGGAGAGGACACTTTTTGTGATTAGCATTGCACGCTTGGTCAGCGTGAAAAGGCCCAAAGTGGGGAACCACCGTATCACACTGCACGTTACCCCAGGGATGATATAGTAACACATACTCTCCCTTACCTTGGGCCATAGAAAGTACATGCTCATTAAAATAGGCAAAGAAACGTGTCAAAGTAAATATGCTTGTGTCATATTAAATCTCCAAGAAACCGTTTGTATTTAAAAGTGTCACAATTTTCAAGTGCAGACTCAAATATGGAGCCTCATACTTGAAATTAACATGTGGCAAAAAAAAAGATCCATACTTTTAGGGCTTACTGGACCTTTTACAAGCCCATCGCAATTCCTACATTGACATTTTAGTAGGAATGCATGTAATAACAAAGATAAACAGTAACATCGTGCCTTTCAAAAGGTATTAGTAAGGCATATGAGGGATTACAGTAGATATGCTAGGCCTTACAAAGCTCTAATAAAGCCTTCATAGAAAACAATCAGAGAAAACAAAGTAAAGGATTACTGTTATCATTACTTCGCCTTAAAAAAAAGAGCCAGAGGATTCCCAGCAGGAGCAGCATAAACGCCGGTGGCTTAAACCCTGTGGCTGCTAGCCTGTGACCCTGGTACATGTGTCACTGCATAACTAACTGTTTGTCCAGCGAGGCCGTGGACCGGTGACCTTTCAACTATCCCGCCCTTGACAGTAACCTCCCGTAGTAAGCCAGCCCATCCGGCTCACTCAGCACAAGTGCTGCTGAGCAGAGCCGAGCGGCTTAAGGTCCCACTGCCTCTCCCCCTTGTCCCCTTGGCCCCACCCGTGCAGGGACGCTGGGTGGGTGGAGGTGTCCTTACACCCACCCCCCTCCCCTCTTGGGCCGTACTTGGGAATCAGCGGTGAGCTCCTCGAGCAAGGCAGCGGCCTGGATCTCTCTCTGTTAATCCCCTTTCGCCATTGTGTTTGTCGTCTCTTTCCTCCACGTTCGCCCTAAGTGCACGCTCACAAAGTCCACATCCCAAGACTGCAATTGTGGGTGCTGCATTCGCTGACATTGTGGTATTATAACATGATAGTGATTAGAAATAGTTTTGTGACAACACATTTCTAACACAGTTTATAAATAATTACAATAACTGTGGTTGTTTTAAATAAACCCTGTTGGTTGCTGGTTGTATAGTTAAAAGTGTTTCAGTGAGCCCTCTACCAAGTAGAGATAGACAAATAAAGTGAAAACTAGGCTGGAGGTGCTTGTCAACCAAGGAAACGTTGTGGTTTCAGAAGAAGCAGGCTAGAGTAAGCTGAGTTTGTGAGGTCAGCCTTTGTTAGGGTGTGGTGAAACAGGTGTGATAGACAGTCATTGTGCACTTGTGTACAGCGTTTTTTTTCCTTTCAGGTGGGCTGGTATCTTTTTAAGACCTCAGAAACGTTCAATGTATACGTGATATTAAATTAGACATATTAGAAGGTACAATAAAAGTGTGCTAAAGGTGACTCAACCAAGAACAAAATTAAGCAGCTGTTTATATGGATTAGCCACCATCAAGGATAAAACACTTTTGAGAATGATGTCTTAATTGCAGGATGAATAGGGGCTTTGATGTTAAAGAAGACATATCTTTGCTGAGCTGACTGAATTTAAATGAGACTTGGTTAAAAAAACATAAATCAAAGGAATACATTATAATCTAATTTACAAGATCAAAAGATTTCTCATGATTGTTAATATATCCAACTGTATCCCATTTACAATGCATCCACTGTGTTTAAAACGCAGGGGTCCTTTGAGAACCCACTCTCTCTGATGAAGAATGTCTGATGGCAAGGAAGAATCGCATTCAGTATTTACCATACAAACATTCTAAGAAACCGGCTCTGAACAACCTCTACGCACAGCACTTTAAACTGTGGTTGACTCAATAGCAAAACAAAGTCATGGCTGCCCTCCTTGCTCTGCCTGTGTGGGTATTGTCTCTCATCACTGTCTTATGGCCGTGCGTCTGGTTGAAAAGCCTACCTGAGCTGAACCGGATTATCCTGTCGACACCTTACTATCAAACAGATACAGTGTGTCCTGTCACTGTGCATTACAACATTATCTGAAACACATGATGGGTAAAGTGGCTGAATGCTCCAACTGGTGGGAACGGCCATATCTTCAAGGAGATCCTAAAGATGCATTAGTTCAGGTGTCTGTGATGGAATTCCCTGTCCCTTGTAGTGAGGTCATCCAGTGTGGCCTGTAGCTGGTGGTGGAAAGAAGGCAGCGTCCTGCAGCTGTGGCCCGGCGGCCGGTAGCAGGAAGGGGGGACCAACTGGCCTGCTGGCCCTCTGTTGTGTCTACGGGAAGCCCCATGAACTTGATGGGGGGACGTCGCCATTTCCACATATCCTGCCGGCAACCCACCACCACCAGCAGCCGCCATGGCTGATTATTTTAATGCTGGGCTGGGACAAGACTTTAGCCTAATTGTTTGACATGCTCTTGTTGACCTTGATTAGGCATTTGAGATGGGAACAACAACACAGGGGTTAGGTGTATGGTTCTGTAAGGGTTAAATTGTTTAGTCTTTGAGATTGAGGTATCGGTTGTTTGTTGTTGGAGCTGACTTTGGCCCAGAGCAATGTCCGTTTCAGAGAGTTAGGTCTTAGATGTTTTGTATAAGGCTTGCAACTATTGATCATAGTGTGACTTGAACTCGTTACATGTTATGTAAAACACTACAGAGATTGTTTTAAATGTTTTCCCACCCATGAATGTTCCTTTTCAGCTCAGTCTTGTAGAGAAAGTCATATCCACAGTAACTGGAGCCTTGGGGGCAGTGAGTCTTACTGACCCCTGCCATATGAGGAGAAGTGAAAGCTGATCCAGAGAGGGAGATATCACTCTTAAAGGGCATGACATCATCGCCAGGCCTTTAAGAGCCCTGGCAGCATCCTAGCAGGACAAAACATTACACTACTCCTGTAGTAAAAACGACATGCAGCCTCAAACCTACTCCCAACCACTGATAACAGTCCGCTCGGTTCTCATTCGCTTTTTTACTTGGGCAATGGAACCAAAGAACAGGTGTGTTAGTTAGGTTCTGACAGTTTATAGCAAAACTAATTTAAATGTCTGTGTAACCTGCCAACAGCTGACTTATTACGCTGCCTGACTATTTGATGACACATTTAAAACAACTTTTGGAGTTTCACCCTAGCCCTACTGTACCCAGCTCTCCTGAGCCGTCCTGTGAGAGTACAGTATGTGGAGTCAGCGAGCTGGCTTTAGGCCTTTACCTCCTTCCCCCTACCCTTCTCTCATTGCTTTCCAGACCAGTCTGTGAGGGAGCATATTCTGTTCCTTGGGCATGAAGTGATCCTGGTAGACTGGGCCCTGTAGCAGATCAACTGGAGGTTGGCCGTCGTCCACAAGGGCCACACTGCCTCTAGGACTCCATGTTTGATTGGTTGGTCCGGTCTGCCCCCTGTCTGTCACTGGCTGGTCCAGCTGTCAACCGTGTTCAAAGCAGGCGTGGGGGAAGAGGCCACCACCAGGAGCCACTTGGCCTCAGCCTGGGCTGGGGGCAGCAGGCTTAAAAGCAAACAGTTGGCCCGAAAAGATTCCTGGATAGACAGAGTGCCAGTCGGCCTCTTCCTCCCTCTCACTGTGTTTATCACGCTATCTCTCTCCGTCACCCTTCTCTTTCCTTTAAGAGCTCTGGGTCTCCGAAGGCAGGCTCATCTTGCTTTTATGGCGTAAATACCAGGCGTGCATCAAGTCCATCCATTTATGTAAGACCATATCTATTTTTTAGAGTGAAAACTATAACTGAGTTGTGGCTTGGTGTTGTGGGCCAGACATATAAATCAGTCGCAACATCAACATTGTGTTGTGTGCTTGAAATGATGATGATGACTGTCAGTTTGTTGTGTATTTTAGGATTGTCACGTGCAGTGCTATCCCAGAACACTTGTCAACAGGAAATTTGTTGTGCTATATGAATATTTTGACTCGTTCAAAACCATTAAGGTTGTTGTGTGCTCATCAATACACTTTGGGCCTGATTTTATAACAGAAAAGGCAACTCAAATCAATGCTCAACCTTTCGCAGTTATTATGAGTCATGAGCATTCATGCTGCTTGGATTGCATAAACCTTTTATGTAATGGAACACCATGGGACAGAGAGGATGGAGTGCAAGATAAAAATGGGAAGAGAGAATCAAATATTTATTCAAGGCCATGTTAACTTTTTTTTTGTCCAACAGAAAAGAAGCAGCCCGCTCTATTGACACACAGTGATAACAATTAGCAAAAACAATGCAGCCACCAACCCCCCCCCCCCCCCATTTTATTGTCGTGTTTTTCTCTCTACTTGATTAAAGCTGCCTGCTGATGATCAAACAACATATCGGAGGGAGGATTAACTATCCAGAGTGAATATGAATGTTTAATCTGGACCCTCTGCAGTGAGGTTTTGTTGGGGGGGTGGGCTAAAAGAGCTGCCGCGGAGACACATTAATGCATGACGTCCCTAATATTCTTACACAGCGGATTCCCCCAAGGAGGAAGATCTCGATTCATCTGCACTGTTTGCCATGGGAGAGTTGCGGCCTGTGTAACATCAAAAGGCTGCCATGCCACTTAACACAACTCGCGGGGGGCCCGGGAGGGCAAGGGGAGGGGCTATCTCTCCCCCGCTGCGTTGGCGTAATTATCTTTCCCTGGTGAGAGTTCTCTCTCTCTCTCTCTTTCCGATGATAGACAACCACGCAAACGGTCACATTGGACCACATTAGACCACAGAGCTAGACGCCGCTGGCTGTCTAAATTTGTCGGTATGCTAGAGATGTCTTTTCCGGAGTAGCTGTGTTGGTATAGGTGTGTACTTTCAAGCTATGAACAAATATCATGAGAAGTATGTTGCCAGATATCCATTGATAGGAATTTGCCTAAAAATCCCTAATAAATAAAAATATGGATTACATATTTTACTGAGAATGTTTACCCCTCTCTTTTTTATGGAACTTCATAGGTAGGACTTTTTAGAAGAGAACTTGTGACACTGCTCATCCGGACGTAATGTCAAGTTCGGGCCCCAGACTTGTGTGAGGAGAGTGAATCGTGAAGCTGACATACTGTCATAACGAGTTTTGGTAAAGGTTTTGGCTCTGAGGAATACATGTACACACAGGGTATACAGTTCTGTTAATTTGATTTGAGTAGTTGGCTGTCTATGGCATATAATGATTTGCTCTGACATGCTATGTTCTGATTGATTAATTGTGGACTTATGGAAAGTTGATGTAGAAGCAACTAGACATACAGCTTATTTTGAGCATTGTTTCTTATGGGCTTGCTTGAAAAAGATACATACTTGAATGTCCTTTTGATTTGTGCAGGCTTGGCAACTTCTGCACTTGATATTTAATTCGCAATTGCCAGCTGCCTGCATTTTAAATAAGGGATAATTTATGCTAGCAGTAAGTAAGTGAAAATCATTTTCTTTGTTCATGAAAGTTTCACCCGGATAAATATTCAGGGGCGTACCTAAAGCAGGAAGGAGAGTGTGGCTTCTCCCCATGAAATGGATACAACTGTTCGGAGAGGGTCATCACTTTCTCCTTGAGAAACTGAGATTCCATTCATCGGCTGGGCCTTGGAAACCTGACTGACGCAAATGGATCATTGGGAATAGTTGTGTCCCAGCAGTAATTATGTTACAACACTGCTACCGCGTACCACCAGAGAGGTGGGCCGGTATGGATCCTCTGTCTCTGGGTTTTCATCCCTCTTTCCACTCTGTCTCCCCTAGCAGCGAACACACGTTCAGACTGTCACGGACGCACGTAAACGCGCCCTACACAGACGCAGGCTCACACACACCAGGCTAAGCGCACGTGTCATGAACACCATCTGTTTTGATCACTGCACTTGCTAAGCCCCGTCGAAGGGACTTCAGCTGTCTTTGGCAGCACAAAGCCGTGGAAGGTACGACTCGTGGTGTCTGCCTCCGACTTGGATCTGGGTGGTGAGTGACAGCGTCTCCGGTTGTCTCCCTATCAGTTTGCTGCCGACTGAACACCGAAGACAATAGGAAAGGATGTTTCCCCCCCGCTACACGCTCTACGGTGGCAAACAAGTTGGCGAGACGACGTTCCTAATAGTGCAGCGATGATGGCAATTGCTCGCAGAGGCCCAAGGCATTTTAGTCAAAGTCACCTTGCCTCGTGCTCCAATCCCCCGACACCGCTGTCGAGAGGGCGAGTGAGAGGGTGTCTGTCTGGCGAGGCTCACGTTCACTGTCACCAGCTCCACTCGTGTTACCCGCCCATCAGTTTACCTCGTAGATAGGATCGCAAGGAGCTGAGCTCTACGTGGACCATGGATGGCAGGGCACTTGGCAACACATTGTGTAGACTAGACATCAGCTTGTTATGCAGCCCTGGGTACTGGGTGGGGAGAGGCAGGAGCAGGTTGATCCTGTGGGGCTGTTCCTTCGGATGTCATTCCGGAGGTGATAAGTAGCTTTCACTCTCCACCATGTTCCCGACTGCTGCAGCATCCCCCCACCCCCGCCCCCACCCCCAAGCCCCCTCTGGCCCGAACTAGGTGCTGGTGGAATTGTTTGAACTTGCATGGACCCAACGTGGGATTACAACCGGGTCAGTGGAGACTGGGAGTGAGGTAGCAGTCATTAGGGTAGATTAAGCGCTCCTGAGCACACAGCGGCCTTACCTCGACTGGTTCTTCTTCACACTTGTCAATGATCATGCTCTTGTCCTTGTTCTCGATCTTGTTGAGGAATTTGTTCTCCTAACTTTACTCGTTCGTGTCTGGGTGAGTCGACTCAAAGTGAATGTTCAGAACACAGGGAGAAAATGTCCGTCACATGATGGGATGAGACAAGAAAAACAGTCGTTTATTTATTCTTTGGTCTTTTTGGCCCTGAGGGAGAGCCCATTTGAATTCCTATGAACCTAACAGACTGACATTATTTATATCTCTGTGTTCCGCTGAAGGGGTTCCTTTTGTGGAACTGACTTTGTGTTTGATTTCATAGAACAAAGCCATTTTGTGGTAGTCCTGGTGATCATGTTAGCCTCTTGAGTGAACGCTTTCTCTCAGTTTTTGTCTTGGCTTATGAAGGTAATGTCACCCCTCCGAGAAACATGTTACAAAGAAAGAGAACGTTTTACAGCTTAAGACCAGGTTGTGCTCACTTGCCGTACTTGCTCCCTCCATTTGGCAAAGCCTCCGTCTCACTTTTTGTTCAAGCACTCCTGTGTTAGATCTTATTAATTATATCTCATTAGTTGCCTTGGAAACAGAGGTGAGGGGATGTACAGAGTGGGGGGGGGGGGAAGGAGAACATGGAGCAGGTGGAGGAGAAAGAAAGCGAGAGAGGCATGGAGAGATGGGGGAGCAGTAAAAGTGGCTGCTGAAGGATCAGTCTCGTGTCAGATTAGCATCGGGAGACATTAGCACTGGGGATGCTGCCGCAGCCACCATTCTGCCTTCGGCTGCTGGAGTGGAAGATAAGGGGGAAGCTCACAATGGCGAGCCGAGAGCGAGAGAAAAGCTGGCTTGTCCCCACTCCCCTCGTGCCTACAGACCCATTGCCAGGTAGAGCACAGGCAGATAAAACAAAGGAGGCCAGAACAAAGAGTTGGGGGCTTCCTTTAATGCACTTAAATTTGGTAATGAGGCGGCAGAGCTAACAGGGGATTGGCTTCCCGGCGACCCCGAAGTTTGAAGAATCTCATCTGACTGAAACATATCCCTGTTTTTCTTTACTAAATATAAAGGATTAGTTCAAAGTAAAAACATTTAACTTTTGTGTCGACATCTGCGATTATCATATTCTTTTATATGTTGTCTAGTAGGATATCGGGTCATACAACACACGGCTCCAGTGATTTATCCCTGTGTAACTGAAAAAATGGTGGAGGTCATTATCGGCCGTGGCCATAACAAGGAAAGGCCATCTTCCTAATTGAATGGAAAGTGTGTGAGTGTAATGGGGTTGCCGGTAAAGCCAGACGTGGAGCCACCCAGAGAGAAGCCACAGGAGATGGACGCCTGTTGTTGTTTAGTCTCTCGCCTAACAGCCAGGAAGGTAGAGAGAAGGATCAGAGAGGAAGGGTGTCCCCGAGGAACCCTCTCCCTTTCTTCTCCCTCTCCGACTCCCTTGAACACCCCCACATGTGGAGGGCATTTGGACTTGCCCTTCCTGAAAAACAGGAAGCGGAGAGGCAGGAAGTTGAGTCTTGTCTGGCCCCGAGCCTACTATGGGTTGCTGAGACTGAGATGGTTGGCCATGCACAGGAAACGGTCATAGCTCAGCTCACTTTGGCTGTTGTCCAGAACGGTCGAGAGTGCAATAGCGGCTGCTTTGATGGGTTTAGAGGACGCACGCTCAACGTGATATGTGATAATGCTTTATTGAACCAAATGGAAATGGCAGAAATGGTATTTACTATAAATCTGGACCTCATCCCCTCAGCCATTTAGCAAGCTCTGCCAGATAAACCCACTCCTCTGTCATCTTTTGTGTGGGCCAACAGCTTCACATGTAATGTTAGGTTAGGTAATGCACCAGCTTTGTGGGGACGTGCAGGGCTTATTCAGGCTTACTGGCACTGGGGAGGAGGATGTGCTGTGTTCAGTAATTACAGTGGGATTTCAGCATGTTTTATTGAGTGTGAAAGGGCCGACCCCGTCGCCGTGCCTCACAGGGTCCCAGAGGCCGCTCTCCGGGGAAGAAGAGGAGGAGGTCGAGAGAGAGAGAGACAGAGAGAGAGAGAGAGAAAGAGAGAGAGAGAGAGAGAGGTGGCCTGCCTGTAGACTCCTCCTCCCACAATGGAGGGTCAACCTGACTTTGGCCACTTGGATCAAAAAACAGGGCCCCCCCATCCAGCTCTCCCGCACGGTTGTTGTATAGATCTGTCTCCCGTTACCATGGTAACCGTACATCCCAGCAGTGCCTCATAACACCTCATTTACACGTCTGGTTGATGGAGAGCTATGATCCAGGCTTGGTTTCATCTGCTCGGTTCGTGGAACATGTAGTATTGATTTTGATGTTGCGCTGATGCGGTCGCTCTTACAGAGACATGGTCACTGTGCATTGATCTCAATGGCACTACTGTTTGATAAGCACTCTGAGGAGTGCTGGAGTGGTGTAAGTCACAGACCACGTTGACCAGGTGTGTCGTGTCAAGGTCCTCTTCAGAGGACAGTGCTTGGGGATGTCCTTTGGTATGTGAAGAATTATGTAGTTCATTTTTTTCATTCCAGAGTCAGTGACAGAACACTGTCAATTAACACAAGTTAAAGTTCATTCAATAATTTAATAATATGATTTCAATAAAAAATATTCTAAAATCTTTGTTGTATATATTATGTTTACATTTCATTGTTTGTAGCAAAAACACTATGCCGGAGCAGGAGTTTCTTTTGGCACGTTGTGAAATGTCTACGTCTTGTGGAGTCCTAAACTCAGGGTCTGGCCCCACTGCGGGGCCAGCCCCGCCACTGCCTCTCCCGTCTGGGCCTGGTGGCACTGCTGGCTGGGCTCCCAGGCTCCACATGCCCTAACTCCCACCACCCCCCTCTTAATCCAGTAGGGTTTAGTGTTACACTGCGTCCCTCTGCCCTGTTTTCTCTGTCACCTACGGAGATTAGGAGAGAACTCACACCACACAAGGCAACCACCCTGCCCGCCGCTCCCTGAAGGCAAAGGATAGATCAGGCATCCGGCGAGCAGGCAGTCCTGTCAGAGTCTATTTACCGCATCTATATAAGTTACATCAACCTCAATCATGAATGTATTACTTTCTAAGTGGTACGCGTAGGGGGCATGTGAAAGTAGTCTGCTTTTATAATGTATAGATGTGCCGAGTTGCGCTACAGGGGAGCTACGCAATGTATGGGTTTTAAACTGCTCACGTCATGACTTCTGTTATGCTGTGTGCTTACAAAACTATGAGGCATGGACGTGTGCTGGCTAGTTCCAATCAAAGAACGAGGCGTCTTCCTCAATCAAGATAGATTAAAAAAGTAACGTTCAATTCAAAAATGAAACAGGCAAGAATACACAACTTCAGGCAAAGATCTTTGTGTCGCCTTCAACATGGCGTGCAGAACTAGTTGGCAGAACACAGCACACCTGGAGTCTGAGAGCCTCGGCATGTCATCTCAGATTTACGTGAGAGAAATGTCATGACACACTGTATTACGCCCGAAGACTGTCTTTGTCCTGGACAGATCTGACAGCTCCTCCTGATGGGTTAAAAATATGGAGGGGCTAGTGTGGGGGGGCGGAGGGGAGGGGAGGGGGTGGGTTGGGGGGCACCATTCGCTCCAATTCACGGATTTACTTTAAGGTGAGTTAGAATACGCCGTGTTCAAGAAAATTAATAGACAGACAGACAGACAGACAGACGGATGGACAGACGGACGGACAGACGGACAGACGGGCAGACGGGCAGACGGGCAGACAGGCAGGCAGGCAGGCAGGCAGGCAGGCAGGCAGGCAGGCAGGCAGGCAGGCAGGCAGGCAGACAGACAGACAGAGACCCAGTGTCTTGTCTTGTTGCTTAGAAATGGTGACTGCTAGAGAACAGTGCCACTCTCAACAGCCCGTTCTGATGTGGTGTTTTGGGGAATTCCTCTGTGGCCTCTGTGTGGTTTCTTTCCTTCGCTAGACAGCCATGCGTGGGTTTGCTGGTTAGGTGATCTCAGTCAAGCTGGCTTCCAGTGGAGGATTCATTCAGACAGCCAGACACCATAATGGCCATCTATCTCTGACCCGTAATGGCCGTGTGTGCCCGTGCAACCGGTCATTTTCAATTTCACTGCCACTTCTCCTTTTCGAGCCAGTTGGCTTTCCCATTGCACCTCACTGAGGAGCTTATTTCAGGACTTTGCAGTAGCATTAAGATGTGAACGTATAGCTAGAGTCTATGGGAAATGTAGTTGCGTGAAACTCAAATGTTCTGTTATAGTTGTGCACAGAGGTGTCACTGATTCACTCTCACAGTGAGAGACCAGCACGCATCTTGCGGCGGTGCAGCCGGCGGGGAAAGAAGAGACAGAGCAGACCCACAGGGTGTCTCATGGGCCTCGCACAATCCCCGGGCTCCAAAGCAGCTGCCTTCAGAGGATTTCTCCTCCTGGCAACATGGACGAGGACTATCTGTTAATCACCTTAAAAGCTAAGGCAGGTGAGCTAGGGACCCTGAGCTAGGGACAGGAGGCCAAGGAGTGCTGCCAAAGGCATCGTACAGGACATGCTCCCCTCACTACAGCATGTTCCATACAAAGGCGTGTTCAACCCGAGTAAAGAAAGGCCTCAGAGCCCAGGTTCCAGCCAAGCTGTCCCGCCCCCACCCCTCGGCACATCCTCCGAGCCCTTCATGTCCTGTAAGTGCAAACCCCTTCCTCTTCCTGTGAGTCCAGCTTTGCTCATGGTGCAGGTGGGGTGCAGAGAAAGAACAATCTTGCCCCCCTACACACACAAACCAGCTCCCCCCACCAGCTCACACACACCCTTTCACTCTTTGTCATGCACACACTTACTGTATCTGATCAACCCCGGATGTGCTGGGAAATGCATGCACGCGGCCCGACCCAGGCCTGCTTTGATGTGCCTGAGGAGGAGACTTCCGTGACTGTGGTGTTGTTAACATGACCCCCCCTCTCTCTTTTGTCTTTGCAGTTTGTGGCGTGGTCCCGAGAACAACGACGAAGAGAGCGAGCGAGAAGAGAGAGAGGGGGTGTTGTACAATGTGCTAGGAGAGTGACTGAGAGAGAAAAAAAGAGCTGGGTTGTTTTTCTGATTCTGATTCTCAAGGTGTCAGAAATAGACCGAAACGGAACGCAGACATGGGACGGAAGAAGATACAGATCACCAGGATCATGGATGAGAGGAACAGGCAGGTTAGTAACGGCCCCCGTCTAATGGATTCAACCAGTTGCCTGTTCTCCAGGCAACAGTGTTGTCCAGTGTGGAGCCTGCACACAGGGAGCCCTCCCACCCTTCTCCATCTACTTCACCTCACCACTTCACTGGGCTTTCTTTTTTTTATGTTAGCCTAGCAACCATTTTTCCAGAGAGAATGGTTACCTAGGCCTCTTTCCGTCTAACAAAACACTGTTTGTTATTTCAAATCAGAGACGGTATGTTTTGGTACCAGGGATGGACTTTCCAATGTTGCAGGCTTTTCAAAGCTCGCTATAATACATGAGTGGATGAAAAAAAAAAAAAATTGTACTGAAAAAAGATTTATTTCCTGCATATTTAATTTA
>JAVQJS010136672.1:0-10427 GCA_036024795.1 Galaxias rostratus | reverse complement strand
AGCATTGAACTTGAATTGAATTGAGAGAGACAGACAGAGAGAGAGAGAGAGAGAGAGAGAGAGAGAGAGAGAGAGAGAGAGAGAGAGAGAGAGAGAGACTATGATTGGAGAGAAGACTGTCAGAGAAGATTGAACAGCAGGAATAGAAAAGGCTGAGGGGGAATTGCTGGAAAATGGCTGTGAAGTGGATTGTCGAGAGGATGGTAGGCTGTTATGACAGGTTTCTGAAGGGGACAAAATGGTCAGACCTCAGCCACGGGCGAGTACTATTGTTGGAAGTTGTGGATGAGGAGATTAATCTGATCTGCAAAAGCTCCACTTTCTGATTTGCAAAAACTAAACTTTGTCAAATACCTGACTCTTGTCAATGTTTTTGCCACCAAGACTGAAGCAAGAATGTACTAATTACATCCTTAATAGGGGGTGAAATATTGGTCCCAGGTTATTTGAGGACTAATAGATCAAGGAAAGGTATAGACTGACCTCGAGCAAAAAATCAAAAGCACAGGTTATCACGTGACGCAACAGGACAGAAAACATAAAGTTATGTTTCAGCTAAATCGGTTCTACTCGACAACTTCCAACAGCTTTAATACATGGCACGACAGAGATGTCTGATCATCCATAGAAAATCTATGTATAAAACAGTAATTTTGTCGTTCAGATGTAATCCCATTTATTAGCATTCTGTGTCTTTATCTGCGTTGGCGGTATTTGGAGATGCTGGGAGCGGAGAGCAACGTGCTGCTCTCATAATTCTGAGAAGACCTCCTACAGTCTCACTTATTAAGACAAGCCAGCCAACTCCTCTCAAGATGTCGCTCTGCCACATGGGCACAACGTTTCTCTTTTTGATCGCAACAAAGATGGAGGAAACTGGGCTGACACTGTGATTAATTGCAAGATAAACACCCTGAAGCGTTTAAGGAGGGGATTTCGACTGCAAGGGCTCCATTACATCATCCCACTGACACTCAGGCACCAGTGGTTCTGCAGGGGATTGGTGCCAGAGACAAAAATCTAATCCAATCACAAAACGATATCTGATTTGTAATGGAAAAAACAACAACAACAAAAAAACACTTAAAAAGTACAGCTTCAGAGCTTTGCACTGCATTACTGTGTGGCCTCACTAAATGAGCCAAGTATCAGAAAAACGCTCTCGAAGTGGAAAATAGAGCAGAGCACACATTATCAACTTTCTAAAATGCTTCCCCATTGTTGATGTGCTGATCGTCGGTCCAAGCATTTCTGTCTCAGCAGGTTCAAATGTTTTACAGGCATAATGGTTAAGAGGGAGCTTAATCCTTGGCACATTACGAATGCTCTTCCAGGCACTTCATTGTCATCTACCACAGCTCAAGGAAAGATAAGTGCTCATTACAGGACGATTGTCATTCTCCTCGCTCAGAGCACCCAGCCTTCCATAAGAGGGAAATTAAAAGAGAAAATCAGCAATGGGCCATACACATTTAAACATTCATGTACAAAGTGGACCAAAAGTAATTTAAATTGAACGAACCCTCCGCAGAGTCAATATGTACAAACTGCCTCAGGTAATGAGGAGAAGCTACACTCACGGTCGGTTGGTGCCGTGGTCATAGCTGGCTTCCCCAATGCCATGGAGGCAGACAGACCCCTGGTTCCTCTCCTGCCAAGCCTTCAGCACCAGACTAGCAAGCAGGTGATCAGGATCCATGACTCGAAGAGGCTGCCACACAATACAAACAGATTTGAGCTAGTCCAGACCAAACAGATTATTGAACTGTCGGTATCGTTCCCTTATGAACCGAGTTAGGGAAACTAGTAGGGGTAAAATGAGTTTGGAAACGGTTGTCTACAGTTCTTCGTCTCATCTTCCTGTCACTGACTATAGTTAGTGGTTATTTAAAATATTGAATTTAACCTTTTATTCAAAACACCGACTTGAAATATACTATTCTCTTGAATTTCAGGACTGAAACAAAACCGTAAAAACGATTCAAGTGATTCATGCTTTAAGGGACTGACATTCATTAACTTGCAGGGAAAATCTAATTTTGTGTCAGTATCTTCTCAATTACCCTGAGTAATGCAATTAGAATGACAATAAGTGACGGTGATTATAAGTGAGTAATAACTCAGCAGTGTGGAGATAGGGAGAGAAAGTGCAGGGAGCCTGGCAGCAGCTCATCCTTACGACGACAATGATATGGATGCACTTTAAAGTCAGACACATTGAAATCAGGCCCAATTAAGCCTTCAATTGAAACAAATCAGCAATACGCTAGACACACATAAATCCACTGCTATACTTAACAAGTGGTTTAGCCATGTCAAGTTTATGGAATAATGATAGATTGTGTGGGCAAAAAGAAGCAAGAACAGACAGAACACAAAAGCAACAAGCAAATAAATGGCGGAGCTCGTTCTAAAGCTACAAACATTTAGAGTCTATAATTTAATGCCAACAGAGCGACTTCACAACGGCTCTCGAAAAAACATACATCCCAATGCCAGGGTGAAGTCATAGTGGAAAGTGCAAAAGAAGAAAGCGTTTTTCAACAACGCCGATGCAAAAATGAAGAGTTTGCTGATAGAAGAGCAAACCCAAACTGCACCTATCTGTGTTTTAATTTTAACAGCAACTAGCCTGTAAGAGTTTGAAGAGGTTTCCTCTTCAGCTGGGGTTCATACGAGCAGCGTACCTTCATCAGCCCCTCCAGGCGAGCTCTTCTTGGGGGCAAACAGAGATTGAGGTAGCTGCCGTGACCATCCTCTTCAGACTCTGCACACATGTTTGAAGCATGAATAAATAAACTATACATTCATACATGTATGAATGGAGCCTTCTGCGCCGAGGATATTTTAATCATTTGATGTGAAAGATTATGTATTCAGGTATGTTCTATGTTTAAGAATCTCACATGTGGTATAGATCTAACATACCTGCGTACAGGTTTTATGGTTTTACACATGCAAAAGCAAACTAACAAAGTGCCTGTTCCCGTCTGCTGCGATCAGGTGACTGCAGTGTGATGGCTGCCTCACCTTCCGGCTCTTCCTCCTTGCTCTCAGAGAGGATGATGTAGCAACCCTCCTTCATGGCCTTCGAGATGTGTATGTGGTAGTAGTCAGGGTACTTGGAGTTACCTGACTGCTTGGCCTAAAGCACAAATCTTGAACTACGCATTATGTTCTGCTATCTAGCAACTAACTGATTGGCTTGGACACCTTCCACCAGCTTTGACCAGCTCCACAATGCAACTTGAGCATCTCCATATGGAACAATGTTTTCATCTGTAAAACTCTGGGGGGATTGGTAATGACCGGGGGGCAACAAACAACTCTACACTGTCCGGTTCCTCTCATAGGGAGGGCTTAAGTCAAAGGGACACACACACACATTAAACACAAACATAAGGTTCAACCCTGCAGATATTCAAAACATCTAATGGTTAGATTCTAACCACTGGGTTCATCCCTCACCCAGCATTCCACACTCTTTTGACCCGGAAACCAGAGGCCCTTTAACTTTCGGAAAGACTTAAACCAATTTCCAGCAGGACCTGTCACATCTGTTTATTAAAATCACTGTTGCTTACATTCAGAGATAAAAGGCAGGCAAGTCAGCGGGAAATGGGATTAAAATTGTATGCAACACCCACTGCTAGGAAGCTGTAGATGGTTAGGGATTGGAACTAGGGGGGGTTGAACACATTAATAGCAACAAGCCCACTCTGGAGAGCAGCCCTTGTTTCTTCATCCACTTTGTTACACTTAGTGAATGCCACTGTTGGTGGTGATTTAATCAGGCGCCTGTACGCCACCCAAGGAGGAACCTGAGCTCTGTCTCTGGCCCCCGCTGAGAACTCTCCTCCCTGACAAACCGGCTCATCTCCACCCTGGTTCAGGACGGACAGTGATGGGACACGTTTGATAGAGACGGAAAGCACTCGTGCTCAGTCAGAAGTGGCGGCGGTCTGACAGGATACCGCTCCTCTGAGAGAGGGATGGAGGCAGAGAGAAAAAGGAAGATATGGAGAGAGGAGGGGAAGATGAATGGCGGAACATCTAGCTATCTCACCTGGGATTTAGCAGACACAGTTTCCGCCATTGCGATTATTGAAAGCTGCAGGTGCACAGTCATTTGCTGTGTTGACGCCATGCAGGCTGGCTCGGTGAGGGATGGTGTTGGGACTCTGGCTAGTAGGAGACGAGGTAAGAGCCTTGGCAAAGGGACAGGCAGAGGAAGTGTGGCCTGGTCGGCTTGATACATGGCTTTACTGCTGGGGCTTCATCAACAGGTCCATCACACCGTTAAATCCACTGTCAGGCCGTAGAAAAATAACCAATATAACGTGTGAGTGACAAGGTCAAAAATGATCAAAATGACTCCTATAATCACAGCTCTGTGGTGACGGTCAGTCATTTGATCTGCAGTGACATGGACGGTCTCATCCCAGGTAACCGAGTAAATAGCACTTAGCCCGAGGAACACAGAGAGTCTGTTACCGGATAAAAACAGAGAAGAACTATTTAATGAGGACAGGTGCTTAATAAATCCATAAGGATGGGGAGCCATTTGTCATTTTAATGCTGGGATATTATAATGAAATTTGCTACAATGTGGCTGGATGGTTTGGCACAACATAGCAGGTGGTGGTGTGTGTGTGTGTGAGTGAGAAAAATAGAGAGGAGACGTGGCGTGGTTCAATGTTGAGCCGAGCAGCTCCTGACCCAAGCCAAGCAGCTCCAGAACCTTCCTCTGATTATAAGTCAATCCAGCCAGCAGGGCTGCTTCACATTCACTGGTGAAACCTCACAAACCTGTATCACTTTCTACAGCTCCAGGGCTCCGAATAGCGGTTTATGTGTCTCAGGGGAGTGTGTGGTGGTAAAGACTTAATCACAAGGTTTCCACTGAAAGTGATGCAAAAGCCTTCACCAGCCAAATACCTCCCGTATGTGATAGAGGGGTCCGGAAAGTTCAGACATCCTTGCCTTAATTCAGCCCAGAAGGACCGTTGCACAAGGTATCTCATGGTAGAGGTCATGAATCTACGTTTTATTAAAAATATTTTAAATGTTTGTGTGTGCTCGTGTGTGTGTGTGTGTGTGTGTGTGAGTGCGTGCGTGTGTGTGTGTGTGTGTGTGTGTCTTCGTATGCCAGTGCCTGACTCAGATGCTTTTACTCCACCTCGATGGAAGAAGAACACCACCAGTAGGTTCCACTTAATAACTAAATGATAATTAGGAAAAATATGCATACATATTTAAATTCACTACTGCATGTCGGTATAACAAAGTTTCTAGAATCAAGGACACTGTCTGCAGAGTGGGTCAGAAGAGAGAGTGAACTGATGAATGGAGACCTTGGTAACGGTACCCAAGGCAACATAGCATGACTGAAATTCAGAACAGGCCTCATTATTCTGAAAGAGACATGGCTAAATTCCTATCTTAGATGATGAATATTAGTAATCTCTGGTGTGTTTCATGTGGACTGATGGGTAGAAACGGGGGAGAACAGGGTAACTTCGAACAGAAATAATGCAATTGTTATTTGTCCTTATGTGTAATGCTTACATTGACTGTCTTACTAATGTTACTTAGCTGGAGGTTTATGGTCTAATGTTTGAGAATAAGAACTGGATAAGTAATTTTTTGTAAGAATACAATATATTGACAAATAATATTGTTTAACATTTTATGAAAGTCCATGACATGATTAAAGCAAAATGTTTATTATACGATTTACATAAATTTACAAATCTGCAAAACACTGAATTACTGTATGCTAACTAAGCATAATTTGTGATTGTTATTTAGTAAAAGGCATTTGAATGTATTTACAAAAACACCTATTGGCAGGCAGGATTGTAGCATCAGCTTTGCTGGATTTTGTATAAGGTTTTTGGTCATATTATTATTAGTATCATGTGATTGGGTCATGCAAACACATACTGTTACCGGAAATAAATATTATTATTTGCCCCGTTTTGGCGCCTTATCAATGCCACAGTTTTGACTCAATAAACTCCTTTCCAGTGCCCACATGTTTTGTATATTGCAGTCCATTGGGCTTACATACAGCTAAGTGATCGGGTCACATGCTATATTTTTTATCACTATTTTTAAAAGGTTTTACCCCATTGAAAGGACTAGATAGAGAGTTCTCATCCAACATAGATTTGCATTTGTTACGTTAGTACCAACTGTCTTGATTAGGCTATTGCATCGAGCTCAACTTGGAGAGTTGAAGAGTGGAACATACTGTATTTTGACGTGCCTTGTTGGAACCAGACGCTTGCTCTCATTGCACCCACCTGCCAATCTCGATACTTCAAAAACAAATGGACAAACTAAAAATGAGAGTCAAATCTAACTCATTAGCCCCGGAAACATTACTTTCCAATTTTTAAAATGTGGATATCATAGTTCAAGGCTGCCTATGGGGATTGGCATCGCCTTTAAAAGAGGACGTTATGGAGGATTCCGTTCTACACCATGGGGAAGCCGAATCTGACAAGTTCTCGGAGATTCCCGTCGAGTCGAAATCGTCGGAAGACGATGCTCCACAGACTCCTGTTCAGCCGCAAGATTGCCCGGCTGCGCCAAACTTCGTAGCAGCGCTGTTTATGGACGTCTGCCAGCTTACAGCCGCTAGCCGTTTCAACTGCTCAACTGCACTCTTAGAAGACAACATAAGAATTAGGAATACATTCACCAAACTTCATGTGAGGCTTGAAGAGCGTAATTGTGAGGGGAAAGGATACCTCCACAGGGTCATAAACAGGTGGGGGGCGGGGCTCCCCACTTGTCGGCCAATCTTTTCTGCCTAAAGGCGTGAATAAGAGCATCAAGCGAATGGCATATGAGAACGCTATCCCATATGTGAGTTTCAAACGTGGTCGACTGTAGGAGAACCATACAATAGTAGGCTACTTCATAGTGATATGTGTCCACCATTATATTATGATGTAGAGGCAGTGCCGATCTCACAGCTATGAGCCCCCATTGTGCTGCAGGGGAAGGTTCTGTGCACCAAGGCTGTCAGTTGAATAACTGTAATGTATCACATTGTATTAGCGCAAGGAAATGCATTTCTTGCAACAACATGATACCCAATAACGACAAACATGAATTTGGATGTAAAAAGAATAAGTTGGGCTCATTAAGACATTCTCGGGTAAAGGCACAAAGAAATGTTGAATGCTGAAGAATTTAGTTCCTAAGCTTTCAGTCCTCTGCTCCATTTACAGATCCTGAATAAACATATCTCACTGTGCTTTGTTGACTTTTTGCGAAGCATTTAGCTTCACATACTCCAAATGAATGCATTACAGAATGGGTGGGAGGTTGAAGAAAAGAGATCATTCATAAGGCACAGCGAGAATACAACATGCTTTTGCAGAGGCAGCGTTTAGTACATGGGCCATGGCACAGACAGAGCCACGATCAAGGGAACAACGGCTTTTGTGTTTCACTTTTGTCGAATCTTGTGAGGGAAGTTTTGGCATCTTCACAGATGTTCTAGCCTGAGCTGTTGTTCTAATGTGAGTGAAGGGTCTGAGTGAACACCGGGTCACCAAAGAGACAGAATGTGTCTTTTAAAGATACTGAAGGCTAAAGATTTGTGTCTTAGATATAATATAAAATTATGTTGACGTGTCCTACGTACATGTCCAACATTGATTAGGTCCACTCCCACCCACCTCGAACTAATGGAAGGATTGTTTGTCTTAGACCAAGAAACTCATTTCAACCTTGTCAACTAGTAAGAACTTACTATGCCTTTAGATTTCAGACTCTGTGGTCATCAAAAGAATTGTACGCAATCCGTACTTCATATCTCCCTTATTAATCGGTTATTTTCCGTCATAGATTGATTTTCTTTCATTTGTTGTATATATTATATAATAAGAGGAACAAAAAAAACTAAAAGTATGACATCGTCAGAGAGCTCAATGCTTTGCATTGGGAAATCGTTTCCCCTCATTTTGTTTGATGATGCAATTCCATTCAATGGTCACAAGCGTATAAATGTTTATTCAATGTTTATGGTTCTACATTGACAGGGGATTATTTGGCAGAAAGACACTTTGGTAAAAAAAAAAATGAAAGTCAAACACAGCAAACCTCACAATGGTCCCTTTAGAATCCGCAAGAGCTCACATCAATTTCAAGACTGATTTCTGATCCGAAGATTAATGTGGTGCCACGTTATATGTTGCTGTGACCAAAACCATACGAGTGCAAAGTGCTATCGATTGCAGCTGAACAGAAGTGGGTTATTATAAAGATTTTTGTATGTATCAGTTTATGTAGTCCTCTCACACTCATAGGCCCCCTGTGGTCCAGATCAATAAAGCTCCCACGGCCAGATACAGAATTAGGCTCAGAGCGGCTGTACCGCATTCAGCAAGAACAGGTTCTGCTTTGAGGTAAGCTATTTAACTCTGAGCAAAGAACAGAAATGAAAGGACTTTATGAAATTACATAATAGGTTTTTATACGTTCCTATAGCAACAATTGAAAACCCAGAGCGGCCCATCAGATTTTTATAAAGTGTCCCTCCTCATTTTAAAGAGAAAGTGTGTTTGGACATGTTTTAAACTTCATCAGTAACCAATAAACTAGTTTCATAAGTAACAAACACATTTCACCAGTAACAGTAAGTTCTCAGAATGGTAGAACATTTCACAATGGGAACAATGAGTGTGTAAGAAATGTGTGTGTGTGTGTATGAGAGAAAGAGAACAAAGTCAGAAGTGTAAAATTTTACACATTTTGTGTGCTAAAGTTCATCTTAAAAACAATCCTCTCATTTATAAAGTAGTTTGGGGGCATGCTCACTCACTCATATTTCAGGTGTAAGAAGGAAGGTTATCTAATGTGCTGCGATACCTCCCATATATAAAAGCATTCTGATGCTGTGAGCAAACCGTTCTACCAATCGTTTTGTGATTGAACTATTGGAATGCCAGCCATGCAGCCATCGGTAGCTTTGAAATGAATCAAACCCTTATGTGTGTACCACTGCATGTCCTTCGCGTCTGCAGCTGCAAAGAACGCAAAGCCTTCGCGGTTAGCCACTTTGTCTCTGGCTGTCATGGTTGAAGCAACGTGTCACTATTAATCAGTGTGAAGAGTGAGATCGCCGGGCATGGCAGCTTTCATAGTGATGCACAGGGAAGAATATCCCCAAATCTAAACCAATTCTACCTCTACAGCCTTTCTAATAAGTGATTTTGATCTTGAAGACTAGATTCATCAAGCCACCCTACACTGTAGGTACATGCAGTGATAACTGTAAAATCTCGGGATACAATGTCACAGATATACTGTATTTTAAATGATATTCCTATCCTGACCGGACTACAGCTATTGTGACATGGTTGTAATTTGAGATGTAGAGCAGGTCCATCTCACAGAGCCAAACGGTCATAGCTCGTTCTCTCTCCCTTCTGAAGAGTGGCCATGCCTTCACCCTGTCAGCGTTGTAGAAAAGGAGAGATGCTTTTGTGCTCCAGCTGTCACTATGGTTTGAGAACAGACCAACGTGATTTGGAATAGCCATCCGTTATTATTTCACAAGCATTTCAGCCTTTTCAAAACAAGTACAAAATGAATCTATAAATATGAATGGCTTGTAATGAAAGAAGACTCACCAATCCACTTCCTGTCTTTTTGGAAATGTAGAAAACGTTCTAGATTTTATTCTAGCTTTCCGGTGCTGTTTATGCTCAACGAGAGCAATCAACATGTTCTACAAAGTCTTTGACAGCTCAAGTTTTATATCAAACTTTGATCACAAAGCCAAAAGGGCCTCAGGATCTAGCTCCAAAAACAGCCAGGGGCAATCTACACCTAAATTCAGGAGTCTGAAAAAAAGTAGAAAGGAGTTTGAAAGAAAGTCGAAAGAAATATGCAGTAAGTGCATTCGGTACAATTGCAGAGGCAACAACCCGCCTTTGGAACACAGCATAACTGCAGTTCAGTGCTGGATTGTTGGTTAAAACCTTTAAGAATGAGCAAAAAATCTTCAGATTGAGAAAAACTAACCCATCTAGATTTCTGTTACCAAAACGTTATGTATGTATTGGAAAAGGAAGGTTAGAACAGTGATTACAAACTCTTTAATTGTAAATATAAATTATAGAAAATCAAGCCTTTACTTTCACCCCTATGTAATCTTGCTGGATATTAATAGCAGCACTGTAGAAAACCCCTTGGGTTGACAATTGTGCATTGTCACCCAAAATAGCGTTAACATCTGCTGCCTGTCATTAGTATTTTTCGAACCCTGCCAGAATTCATTATGGCCTTTTAGCCAGTGATAGTGCTGACAGGGCCAGATGCACGAACACTATTGTCCCCATACAGCTCAGTTTCTAGTGTCCTCCTAGCTGGGCAGAATTGTGACTTGTGTGAATTTGTTGTAA
>JAVQJS010136588.1:0-12884 GCA_036024795.1 Galaxias rostratus | reverse complement strand
CTATATTGACAACGTAAAAAATTAAGATTTTTTTTGATTATAGCTAATTTATTTAAAATAAATAAAAAAGCACATGTACATCTCAAAATTGAGCTCAGGCACATCCTGCTTCCAGTATTGATGCTTGAGATGTTTCCACATCTTAATTTGTAGTCCACCTGTGGTGGGATTCAGTTGATTGGACATGATTTAGATCACATGCCTGTCTATATAAGGTCCCACAGTAGACAGTGCATGTCAGAGCACAAATCAAGCATGAAGTCAAAGGAATTGTATGTAGACCTTCGAGACTAGGGCTCTTATTAGAGCTGTCCGGTCATCCCCAATGCCACTCTGTCACAACCCCAGCATTCCTCTGTGGAGAGAGAACATTCTGGGTTCTCCAACCTCCAATGTTTTTTTTTCTGATCCACTGTGTTTTGTATCATATTACATTAACCTAAATGCATTGTATTGTGTCCCTAATTTTTTAGTTTTTTTAAGGAATCCCATCAAATACTATTATGAAATGAGGAATGCACACCTTCTGAACATTTCACATACAATCTGGAAATTCTGGTCAAACAATCATTCCTCCACGCATATCTACGCAATCAGCATCATCACAACCAATGGGGAAAACATTACAATGTTAACAACAATCTGGTCCTGAAGGACTTCTGTTTGAAACTATGGATGACAGGGAACAATGCTTAAGTGGTGATTTTGACTCAAATGGCCTTTCACTGCCTTTCGATGAAGTGATTAGTCAGTGAAGTGGCAAATTTGCACACGAGAACCATCTCTGGCTGGGCTGACAGATGGCCGCAAACGATCACTGATGCTGCCTTTTCGAAGACCATGTACATATTTTTATAAACTTTTTATTTGCCCCTTTCTCTGGGGAACACTCTTTATTTGTGTCATTCTTGTTTTTATTTATTTTCTCATTGTCAACTTATGAAGCTAATCGTAACACAACCCCAACACACACCTGGGCTTTTATTCTCCTCGTTGGGTAGGATTTGAAACAAAAAATACATACTGCCCGCACATGCAACTACACAGCATCATTAATAGTTTGATATCAACTCAAATGCTGAAAGAGGCAAATAAAGCTCTCAAAAACAAGTTATGAATAAACCACCTGCCTTTAAAGAAGCAGTATACCAAAGTTCACAACCTCAAAGAAAACAAGTGGAATGACTCCTACAAATTGGTAATTTTAGGATTTGTGCGACACAAAAGTTTGTGTTGCAAATGTTGCAATCGACAGTAGTTTCTAGAGATGTTTGCAGATGCAGTGGAAAGTCTAGTACAGCCATGTCTGTGTCCTAGGAGCGGAGTATTCAGTCCCAGATCCAAGACAGTATTGGACCCATGCGTTGGAACAGCGAAGACTCTGGTCTTTCCCGGAACCAAGGTGTGATCTGAATATGCTAATGAGGGTTGAACCCGTGTTCAGTGACCCTTGTTCTACCTGGGGTGTCTGTGTGAAAGGTATTGGTTGTGGTCCCCATTACTCCTTTTCTTACATAATTCCTTAACTTAACTTCATAACTGAGTTTAGTCCAGGGTACGGTTAAGTTATAGAAATATTAATGTTTGGAACAAAATCTCAAAGAACTTGAGTGATACTGTCTACCTAAAAGTTAATATAGTCTATAATTGCACAATGGCCCCAAAAACATTTAAAATATGTTCTTTATTGAAAAAATGACTGGCCTTCTCATCTGCATTCAAGCAGTATAAGCACAAAGGTCTGCTGCTTCCTGGTCTAAGGGAAGAGAGTCTTCAGTGATTGGTAAGTATTCTTATGCGCTTCATCCAAAATGTTCTAATAAAACAATATTTTTTTCTGTGTCCCACAGCTTATTCAAGAAGATGAAAGGCAACATGAAAAGACCCAGTGACGGTGCTGCCTATACCTATCCCTGTAATGTGTTTTGCTTTCCCTACAAGACATGAGTCGGTGTGCAGAGCCATGACGAATAGCTCATCAGGACTCATGTGGTCCACCTGGAGGGTGGCATATAGAACTCTAACAGTACCTCCAGACAGTTCTTTTTCCCTCAGGCACCATATCTCTATATTGGTTCAGGAAAGCAATTCTGTATTTAGAGTGGTTTGTTGGTGAGAATACATATACATTGACTGCTTTTTGGAGTTGTCTTTCCCTAATCTTCTTCCAAGCAAGATCCAGCTTGTGAAACACTATGATAATGTTCACAAATATATTTTCATTTAAAATGCAAATCCTCCTCTACTTGAGCAGTTGTATTTACACATGCCCAGCATATATATATATATATGTCCAGAGTATATTTATGTATATTTAAACGACAGTTGATCAAAATGTGTACCACTAGATGGCACTAGGCTCACTAAAATAATGTGCCTTCTCCATTCATGCTGCTTTTAGTAATTTTTTTATCATTTTTGTATTGCTTGACACATGGTCAAATAAAAATTATTTAAAAAAATATAAATTTTCTTTTTATTACTATTCGGCATATTATAATACATATTTATGGTGACGCTGCATGGTTAAGTTAAATTCCAGGAAAGAGGTTTGCTCTGCCTTTAATTTGGCCATACAAATAGTCCAACAATACAACCCTGCAGACTATATACAGGCTTGAAATGAACAATCTTAACGATGTGTAACAATTAGGGTAATGTTGTGTTTTCATGAGTTACTTGTCATACTGAAAAGTACAACCAAAAACATTTACCTGTTTCGTGCAGGATTTTCATAAAAAAAAAAAAAATCAAAGCAAAACCTGAAACATTCTACTTTCCCCTCTCTCAGCTACATTTCCAGATTCGGTATTCCAGATTTAGTTTATTCTCATCTTCTGGTGTACTGGCATGCATATGAATAGTATGTTGCTGATCCAGTCAGCTTGTGGGTAAAAGCTATTAAGCTTTTAAAAGCTATTAAGCTATTAAGTTCTGCTGGATTTGGCAGATGCTCTTGTGCCTCCTTCCAGACGATAGGATGGAAGGGTGGTGGAAACCCTTGATGATTCTGGAAGCTCTTCAAATTCAGCGTTGAAGGTACATTTCCAACAGGAAGAGGAGAATGGCACCAATGATACCACCAACTGTGTTCACTATATTGTTCAGGTGGTATTGTTCTATCCCTTTGCAGTCACGGAACTGGGAACCATGTAATTACATGTGAGCAGTTGTCCAGATCGCCAAGGTGTGTCACACAGGATTTTCACCTGCTGACAGCCCCCTTCTTATGTCCAACACACTGTGATATCCCACGCTCTAATTAAGATCCAACAGCTCCCATGTAGGACAGACGTCTTCACATCTCCTGACAGGTATATGAATTGATCATGGATTAAGGATGTGAGGGGCACTGTCATATGCAAGGTGTCACATACAAGCACTGCCTTGATTATACCTGATGCCTCTACACTTAATTGACATATGAATCAAACCCAACACCTGACTTTAGGTATTCTCACACGTCAGACATTATCAGGGAAGGACACAGAGTGTGGAACAAAGTTATTGCTTTTTCTCAGGTATTATCCATTATTGCATCCACCCCTTTATCATTATCAGAGTGAAGTGTACCAACATCCACATAGTTTCCTTTGTGTCCTCAGTGTGTTTCTGTGTGTAACTGAATTACACAATATAATGAATGTGGAACACACAGAAACAATTCCAATTAAGATAACTACTGATATGTGAATCTTAGTAAGGAAATAATTAGGTATCATATAGTTACAAATCAAAAACATAATTAAAGGAGCAGCTTGGTAAAACTGAACAAAGGCACCTGCACATTTTTCATTTAAACCATTATTGAGATTTGATATTTTTAAAATGCAAAATGACAACAAAAGTAAATGCAGTACCAATACAGCACCAACGAAAAAGCTGACGCCGATAATATATATGGGCTCATATCCCTACAAAAAAGTGCCTGAAAAATATGAAGTATTCATCTGTAAATTCCAATTTACCAAGAGGCATCATGATAAACAAATATGTGAGAGGCTTTATCTCTTGAATCAGATGAGTTGGCTACTTAAGTTGTTCATAGACACACTTAGTAATCATGTAGTCACAATTTTGTGAGATTGTCCCACAAAACAGCAGGGGAACACAATAAATAGTTCAACAAGAAACATGTCAATTGTGTTTGGACCACCAAACTGTTGTCTCATTTTCATGCTCACAACTTATAAGGAAGTAAAGAACATTTTCTTTCTTGAGACGTTCACAATGATGATGACCAGGCAACATGTCACCCATTTATTTTTGTTTGCTTTCCTTCCCATTTGTATTTCTCTCACACTGTTCCTCCTCCTTTCCATGGTATTCCTCTGCGTTTTTCCCAACGCCATTCTATCGACGGTTGTCCTTCTGTTCCTAAGCAATGTGTCTCTGTGGATGGACATTTGAAAATGTTTGTCACATTTCTGAGTTGCATGCAATGGCTTTCCACAGCAGTGGTCTCTGGCCTCCCATTTACAATCTGTTACTCTGACTGATTCAAGACGCGGATCAACATTACATGGCGGCTAACGTCTTCTCTCTCAGGAGTGACTTGAGCAGTTCTGTTTTCCATGAATGTATCATTGTGCAGTGTATTAGTGGTCATGATTATGCTATGGGACACTGATTGTAGCCTGATGACAGTTATTTGTGTGTGTGTGTGTGTGTGTGTGTGTGTGTGTGTGTGTGTGTGTGTGTGAGTGTGCGTGTTTGTGTGGCAGAAAGACATACTAGGGGAAAAACAAGTGAGAGCTAAAGAAAGACGCAGAACCTTGTGGGTGTGTCGTATGTGAGAAATTGTGCATGTGCGTTCTGTGTATTGAATGTCTGTTGGTTTACATAAGTTTTGTTTACACTATTACCAGAAAATACAAGGATTCATACCATCCCAAAACAAAAAGGGTGAAACGACAAAACAAGTGACAGTGCTAGCCCACTGAAATGACACTGTGATGACGTCACTGGCCTAAGCTTGCACACAAACCAACGCAGTGCGGTGGGCACATCAATGAGGTTTTTCTTATTAGCCTAATAAATCTGGTTAACTTCCCAACAAGACTTAGTTCTCAAATTAACTGGTGTATAGTATATGCCATGGTCAATCCCTCAATGTCACTGCAAGTACCGCTCTGGGATCATAAAAATAAAAATACATTGGGAAACCCTGTAAAGCTGGGATGAGTTGTGTTCAACAAAACAACTCTACAACCATCATTTTAACTACATTGCAGTGCACATAGAATGTCTGTGTAAATCAATTTGAGACATTTAATCATTTTTTTATGAACAGGCATTTCCTTGATTTGGGGTATTCAGTTTTTCTTAGATCTTTCCTTTTAAGTAGAGATTGCACTGCAGCCAATTAATGAAGTTTTTTCCTCTGGTAATAACTTAGATTTTGTGGATTAGTAATGCAATGTGGTGAGGAAAGACATGCATTCTTCAAAGTAGAAGGTAAGGTATGTGTGTTATTTGTAAATGTGTTAGGGTTACAGAGATGTAGGTTACACTGTGTGTTGCATATGTTTTTAATACATGGCAGATATGCTTTTGCCTAGATTATTACCATCATTGTTTCCAAGCTAATAACTGCACCAAAAGCTTTTAAACAAAGCCACTGCAAATGCAGTCCACATTACAAAGTTTACAATGAAAACCCCTGAAGGTAAACTAATCATAAGTGAATGCAGTGTGTGTGACTGTACACGAGTGTGTGATACAGGATAGGTCATTTTGTAGTTAGAGTTTCAAAGTAGAGGGCTGAATTTGTTTCAACTTCTCATGTTTGCACTCTGTGTGGCCTATAGTCTATGTTCCCTCCTCACCTCCACCTGAGAGGTACAGTTAATCCAGAGCAGACCAGGACACGTGTGTCCAAAATGATCCAACGAAACTAAACACTATCCTTCCTATCAGCTCTATCGTTTAAGGAGCACATGCTTTGCATATCAACTTGGACATAAGCCCCGCAAACATACCAGATAATCATCATTGTGAGAGGAAGAATGTTTTAAATTCCATGTGACTGATATTAGTAGAAAGCAGTGTAAACAATATATTAATGATCCTATTTGATTAAGTATTTTAATCACTTGGTATTATAAACGTATTAATATCAGCTTTTCACTATTGGTATAGAAATATACATTATTGTATCCTTTATTCTGTTTTAACCATAAAGTAGAAGTAATAATCACTTTGGCGTGCTTTTTGACGTAATAAACTTTGTTAAATTGAAATGGCCGGCAACTTTTTTTTAATCTTTACTCATCCAATCAACAATTTATTCAATATAGTTGGTTCATATGATTAGCCGACTGCCAAAAGTAATGGTGGGTAGGGGTTGCATGCGCATCAAGAGTTAAATGATGCCACCTTGGAGACCAGCGGGAAGTCGATGGGTCACCTCTACGTGTGAGATGATGCACTCTGTCCTCAAGTTACAGCCCTTATAACTCTAGTTAAAGGAGAGATCCACCGATAACGGTTTTGGAAGCTCACACGGTGAGTGAGAAGAAAAAAACTTTGACTGAACAGCTTATTGCAAGTTAGCCTGTCAACCCGAAATGACAGTGCCAACGACAAGACAACTTTGTCTTCTGCAGGTATTGTGGCTTCTTGGATGTTGGACCGTATCAGGTGAGGGCATTCCGCCATCAAAGTAGAAATATGTGGTAAAATTTTTCATTCTGGATCAATTGACGGATAACCTTAACATTTATGAGAAACGTAGTGATGTGTCAATGCCGCATTGTAGGGAAATAATGTTGGAATGGTTTCGTGCGCTGTGATTGAACTTTCTATATGTAAATAGTCAGACTAACCGTATTTTCGCATCTACAATTTCAGAGTCCTATCCGTTCAAAGAGTGTGACGCTGAGATTGATTTAACAAAGGTAGGCAAATGCAATGAATTATACAAGAACTTGATGACTCGCTATTTAAAACCTAAGTAGGCCTGTGGTTTAAAGGAAACAACATTTATTATCACTACGCAAATGGAGGTGTCACAGTTGGGCTATTAGCAATTTGCTGTTGGTTTTTAACTTATCATTTAATTATATTTTACATATAGTTTTAATCCGAGACAGAGACTTAAATGATTACACACACAGCTTTTTTATTTTCATGCAGCCACTAGTTGGA
This sequence comes from Galaxias rostratus, assembly GCA_036024795.1. Classification (NCBI taxonomy): domain Eukaryota; kingdom Metazoa; phylum Chordata; class Actinopteri; order Galaxiiformes; family Galaxiidae; genus Galaxias; species Galaxias rostratus. Next base: position 5,735 of record JAVQJS010136588.1, on the reverse strand, counting down.
ACAATTTATTTTTAGGCACGTTTTTGAATTACTTTAATTTCCCTTAGTTTAAAAAGGGAGTACACATTTACATTGGAATATCCAACTATAGGCCCTGCTATTTAATAAAAACCATAGCTAACCTGAATAAATACAGAAAGTAACATGAGAAACATGCTGAAAAAACTGCAGAATAGATGTGTACACAACTCCTAGCTTTAAATGTAACAAACAGACTACAAACTAGAAGCCTGTGAAGTGTAAACGACTTTAAATCTCCATGAGTTAGTCCCACGGACCTTACAAATACACACAGCCAAAGTAACTGGTACATTGTAGATTTGAACTGAACGGCAGGTAAAATAAAAAATAACTTTCAAATAACAAAATAACTTGAATTAAACCTGATTCATTTTACATTGTAATTTATGTTCACTCTTTGGGTGTTTCAGACATAATAGGCCATGTATTATTTATAGTATGAATACAAAATAATGGTATTTTGTGTATATTTCTTCAAACAATGCACTCCCTGGACATAGTTATGGTTCCAGAAGTTTAGGAATAATGTTAAAAATATATTTGTCATAATGCAGGGAGCAGTAGATTTGATATGGCCAACCTGCTATATTTCCCAAATTCAATAAATTCACAGACTAATTCAGGCATAATAATAAATATGAACAGCACTTGTACATGTGTACTTGTGTGGTCTATGTTTATTTAATAGACTTCCAAAATGTAACAGTATTTTCTCCCGCCTTTTATTTGCCTAAAAGGATAATTGGATAAAGGGTATATTTCGGGTTGTAGATTTTATAATCATGAAGAGGAATGTATTTTTGAAGAAAAAAAATCAGCCAGACATGCATGAACCTTAGGCCACATCCACAGCCGGTATCCAATCATATGGCCAATGAGTTATCTTTTATAGTAGTCCTATATTATTGGTGTATTATTAACCTAGGGTCCTCGGGGGAAACCTATAGGACCACCTCCTTGCAGGTAGAGGTGGAAAGTGAGGCCATCAGACTAGACTGAATAGGTGGGTGGACAGGTTCACACAATAAGAAGGATCCGTCTGCAGTATAAAAGAAAAATAATGATCTGTTACTGTCCCCAGACACAGGCAATATAGTGATGATTGGAACTTTGCTATTTCTAAAGGCCTATTTGACATTCGATGGCTTTGTCATTGTTGGTTGCAAAGTGAAAAAAATGCAAATTACAACCTAAACATAAAACATACATCAGTCTAGATCAGATATTTCTCGGCTGCTTCTAATGACACATTTTCAAATGGTTTGTGTTAACATCTCTCGTCTTTTGTAATGTCTAATGGTCACCCAGAGTTCCATATGTGATGAGAATATTCTATGAAATAATCCAGAATTATCTGTTCAATATAAATCCTTTAATATTTTATAATTATTTAATTATCTACCCTCTTAAGACTTTAATGATCTTCAAATTGCAGTAGAAAATTGCTTTATCTGAACAATCTGCCCTGTGTCTGTCATATACTGTAGATTCCAGGCATCCAGAATGACATGGGTGACATGATGTGGAAAGATGACAATGAGGTAGGATGGAGACAATTACTAGTAGCAAAAAAGACAAAAAGACTCTCTGAAGACAATTTCCTTTTGGAAAGGTGTGTCAGCACATCACTATTCTGCTATCAAAATAGATTGGGCTAAATTTAGGTAACTTGCGATGACATCGGTTTGCGGTAAAGGCTCTGTGTAAGATCTGTTTGGGGTGAATTTTCTAATATTTGGAGTATTCTGATTTCCTCTCCTTGTTATTGTGACTTTGTGTTTGTCGTCTTGTGCAGGAACAAGCTCAGAACGTATTCAAAAGAGTAAGTTATTTCAAATGTATTGCCTTTTAACTATTAACATTGTTTCACCGGACATAGTACCTATGTTCATAGAAAAAAATCTTTGAGATAATCTCTCTCTTTGTCTTAGTTCCTGTTTCATTACTCAAAGGCACACAACTCAGTGGGAGCTGTGCAGCATGAGGTACGGTAAGCAATAAAGGGGATTTACTCCAAGCATAAATAATAAGCTCTCCTAGTTCCCTGTTTATTTTTATTTCCATTAAGTATTTCTGGTGACTTTCATGTACTGTGAGGACTTGGCTTTTTCTAGATCTGGGGAAGCAACACCTTTATATGTATGATTTACATGCTCATTTGTCTATACAGCACATTCAACAATAATTATTCATACAAGGCTTTTTATTTAAAATCAAACTCCAAGGTACTAAAGAATTATATTATTTAATTACTTGTGTATAGTCTAAACATTTAATTTATTTTAAACCTTCTCTTATTTGCTTATATAGTCACATTCAGTACACCCCCTGATGCGATTGTCCCCCAAACTTGCACAAAGGAGAAAGAAACAGTTACTTCTCATGGTAAGTTCACTGAATTGTAAAAAGTAAACCATTAAATATTTCAACAAGTGTGAAGTAAGATTTTACCATTGATTTTGTCTTTCTTTCCCATGTAACAGAAGATCAGAGCACTCCCTGACGAGATGTTCTAGGCTTGTTTTGGAACGTTACAGCCTCAACGGTTATCAAAACAAATATTTTCCACAATATGAATTATTGTAGATAAAGTACAACTGTGTTGTTGTGATTGACTTGTGTCTTCCTGCTTTTGCATGGTTTTAATGCATTATTTTATGTATTCAGGCTCAAGAAAATTTCATTCCATTTTAGCAATGTGTCCTCTAAAATTATATATGAATAACATCCGTAAAGGTTAGACGAATAAACCATAAAAATGGTTGTTTATCGGTTTCAATGCATGGCCACAACATGAGAGTACGTTTATAATTGGGTAGAGTCTTTTGAAGAAGAACATTATCCTTTTAAATATTAGTTAGTCGCAATTAATGGCAAACTACAACTTCTAAGGAATGTGATTATGTAATTACGTTTTTTTTAAAAAGGGGTTAATCTGTCTCTTAAGGATTTTTTAAGTAGTAATTTAGGACTACCTATTCCCTTGGACATAAACACTGTAGCCAATGTGCTACTTGATTAGTTTTTAACTTTGATTTGCAATTGTACTCCAAGGAAATTAAGTAAAAGGTTGCTGACATTATTTATCCATTATTTAAGATCTTTGCAAGAAAAAGTTCCAACTGTAAAATATCCATAGTTAGTATGGCAATATCCCCAAAAATGTTAAAAACAGTGGGAATGTTAAATCTGTCTAAAAACCGAAAATGTGGTTTGCCAGTACGTAGCCTAGTTTGACAGAAGGTTTTCCAAATATTCTACATTGGTGTCTATCACATTCGACCTAAGACAAAATGTCAGGTCATTGCTGAATCTTTGTTACAATATTACAAAGCACGCCTGGAAATCTAAACACAACTGATTAAATAACCAAATAATTCAGATTTTGCTATTGAAGACCTAAATTACATTGAAAACCTGTGATTGAGGTGGAGAGGTAATTAAACTAGCAACAATCAAGGACACTCTAAAAAGATTCTCTAAAAAGAACCATCTTAAAACCCTTTTAACACCTCTTTAAGTAATTATTGGGAAAGACTTGGGCATTGTTTTAATGCTTTAGCTTTGTGCTTGCAACTGAACAACAGCATCAGACATGCAATACAATTTTAACACATGAACTACCATTGGGTTCAGTGATCCACAACACCACATGTAATATAGGTGTGTAGAGGTGTACTTCATGAGAATGTGTTCTTCACAGAGAACTAGACAAGGCCAATGAGTCTCAAGTTAAAAAATGATTAATTATTGTGTATATATATATATATATATATATACACACACATTTGTTTTTATAAATAGAAATGTCATTGTTTCGTGCCATTTTGAGAAATAAAGGACCCACGAATGTCAGTTGGGGCTGTCTAGATACTGTTCGCTAATGTAAATTGTTAAAACATTTCAGGGGAAATGAAAGTGATGCATCTGCGCCTTTAGTGAAATAATGGTAGCCATGCAGATATTATTAGCCTTGTCTCTTGAATGTTTCAATATGAATCGATGAAATATTCCAGAACATTTAAAAAAAGTCATATGCAAGAACACATAAATAAAATACATGCAACAGTAAGAAAAAAAGCCATGACATCTGTTTAAAGTTAACAGCATGTCACAGGGCCATTTATTTTTTGTCACCTGTAACGATCCCTATAGGGCAACTGATCAACGGATATTTTTGACAAAAGTTAGTTTGTGGCATTTGTCTGTTTTATCTAAATGTAGAATTCTAATACACGATGACAGTGACATTCCCACCAGCCCCTACTTTTCAGATTACCACACATTTCAGAGAGCAGATTGTAAGGGCTCCAAAATAAGATGTACTAGAAATGCAGCCAATGTTTGGTCATGCTAAGCTAAGCAAGTGTGACACAGATGTAAGATAATAATTTACTAGTTGAGCGTTCCATAAGGCTTGATCTTAATCAATTGACCAACAGGCTTATTGTCGATTGTGAATTTCTTCAAGATAACATAAAAAGGGAGTTTAGCAGCGACCAGGCCTTTTAGATATTATTTGATTGACCATAAACAAGTATGCTAATGCCAAAGTGGGTTGTAGGATGCTTGAGTTTCCTTAAAACGGCAGTGGCTACACGGAAGTTACAAGGTTCTAAAATGATATCCTAAAGCTACCATTTTTAGACAAACTGACATTTTTCTGATACGTTTTTATTTATAAGTATTAACAAGAAATCAGAAGATATGGCTGTTCAATCACTAAGTATAAAAATGTGAAAATGGGTTAGAGCTGCCTACTAATGACCTTGTCTGAGTGCTTTCATGACAGCACACCTTAAACAAGCAACTTTCTTTGCAGTTCTCCAGAGGTAAGAAAGGCATATTGGATGAGTCATTTACTGTCGTCGCCTTAAGGAAGCCCATCTCAAATGGATTGGGAATTGAGTATTAAATCAATGTTATTTAGAGACCCAAAATGTTTTTCTAATCATCTTCTGAGTCACTGTCTCTGTGTGTGGGTAGGGTGCTTCTTATGGATGTCATGAGTTTATCTTCAATCTGCTTTTTGGGGTTCTCCTCCAGGTCTGTCTTCACAGCGCCGGATTCCGATAACCTCCACTCCAGCTCTGAATAAAGAAAATCTAGTTTTAGATTACCTGAAGACCTGGAAGGTGTTCTGATGTGATTTTTGTATTGCCCAAAATGTATACACTATTGTTATGATGAATCCATACAGCAATACTCAAGTGTTAGTGACTGATTGACATGCACTTATTTTAGGATTATAACTTAAGAGCAAGCCATTTCATACATCAAGTTCTACCTTTGACACTACCAAAGGCATTGGCATATTTACCTTCAACTTTCAAGTTCATGCCACCAAAAACCAAAGGTCCAATGAATTGTGCCTTCATCTCCCCCTCGTAATACACAAAGACGGTGGGCAGGTTGCGGTCAGGATAGTTGGGGATGCAGGTGGTGGAAATGGACTTGAGGAACTTGGTCTGAGGGAATTTTCTAGCCAGCACTGATAGATGCTGGTTGATCAGGGTACACAGAGGAATGCTGGCAGAGAGAACGGAACCATAAAAAATGGATGACGAAAATAATCGATCGATGGGCACATAGATCAATCGCAAAACTACATTTTCTCTATCACATTGACTGCCAGAGAAATATTATATGTTTTATAAGGGAAGGTTTAATTTCAATTCAAGTGTCTAACTGGCAACACAGTATGCTCTGCCTTA
>JAVQJS010136555.1:0-10164 GCA_036024795.1 Galaxias rostratus | reverse complement strand
CATACTTGGAGTACAGTCGTTGATGGTACAAAAGATGTGGAGTGACCCAGGTAGTTGTGGATATTTGAGTTTGTGAAGTGTAGGGAAAGAAAAAAAAACCAAAAAACAATATGGGTCGTCAAAATCTTTCCACAGATCAAGTGCCTCTAGCATCTTTAAGTAGGTGACCTAAGGTTTTTACTCAATTTAGCAAGAAGGATATACAGAGTCAATGACACGGGGAGCTTTTTTACAACTATTTAGTCTTTGTGTAAAAATAATATACTAGATATAAGGGATGTGCTTTGACTTGTACTTGTACTTGTCCAATAGAAACGAAAGCAGAAAAACATAAAGTGATAAGTGCTTCTGTTTTCACCTATTCAGCAATGAGCTTAAATCAGTCCCGGCAGAGAGACAGTGTTGGCATATCCCCACTCACTTTATGTTGCCATAAAGAGGCTCGTCAGCCATTTTGTGCCAATATCTGCAACCTCATCCTCATCAGTTTTCCTAACGCCCCACTCTTGGACATGGGAGTCTGATGCAATCACCTGTGCATTTTATCTCCTTTACCATGGCCGCGGGCCATCTTCCCTACTCCACTCCTGTTAATGCGCTTTGAGAAATCCACCGGTTTTCCAGGGGCACCCCCACTCCTCGGTCTAAGAGAGATCCAATTGAGGCAAAATGGGATTAGAGCAGAAAGGAGAGGGGGAGACACCCGTCTCCGAGGGATTAAGTGGGTAGATTGATTGTACTTTCTTTCATCCCAGCAACAGTCTCCCACCTGCATTTTAAAAGATACTGTAAAGGAAGAAGTGCACAGTCTGACTGGTGGTAAACATACACCGTTTTAAATTTACACAGCATATGATGTCAGAACAGTAGTAACAATAATTGTAATAACAATAATAATAAATGCATATTATGTACCAATGTATACATAGAGACGCTTGTCTTGGAACGGAACACGGACTCCATACCTTTCCTCGCACAGCACTGCGCTGTCCCACCTCCATTAAATAAAGACACATACAATATTCAATCTGACAAAGCTATTTTGGCCTCGGAAATACGCTTGATTTGGGACCTTCCAATGAATTCTCTTGATTAAATTGGCGGCTAGTTTTCTCCCATTATATCACCCACTGGTGGCGCCGGCCTGTTTTAATAAGTCTTAATAGAAGAGAAAGCTGGACGTTAGCCTTGATTGCTCTGGGAGGAGTCCCGGTGTGTCTCCGTCACAGTGATGAAGGGCGTTGGTAGGACAAAGAATATATCCAAACCAACCCGAGGACCCTGCTCCTTCATTAAACTGGAAATGGAGTTCAGGCAACTTTGCAGGCTTGGACTACGCCATATTATTTTCATTAAGGTCACCCTTGCTGTCAGTGCTCAATTTAATTACATAATCATTCTCACATTTTAAAAAGAGGCCTTTAGTGATATAACAGGTAGCAGTTAAGAAAGAAGAGAGAAGGTCGTTTCAGAGAGTTGTGTGTGTGTGTGTGTGTGTGTCTGTGTGTCTGTACAGTATTGGTGCATACGCAAGGGGAGTAGTCTGCTTGAAAAGCCCTGTGAAATCTCCTTTATGACATTATTCACTACAAACTATGCCTGGATCACGTCATTTAAAAAAAACATAATTTCAGGACAGCCACACAGACGCATGCACGCACACACACGCGCGCACACACACAAACACACACCTCCTTTATCACCTCTCATTATGAATTGGCTGCCTTAATTCAAAGAGGTGTTTAACGCTCACCCTCAAAGTCCTCAGGCCTCCTGGTCCACATTTAGAAAGGTGACTCCATCCACAAATGTCTTCTTTTAAGGAACGCTATCTTGACACGCTCGAATGGACAAAGCCGTCGCACTCTAATTACAAATGAACGTTGCCGTTTTACCGAGCGTTTTTATGTGATTTATGATTAGTGTCGAATCATTCATTATTTCTGCATTCACAAGTGTTTTAACTGCCTGGCTGAACCGGAGAGTCAAGTGTTTAAAGTGCCTTTCAGTGGCGGTTGATTTGGCGACGCTTTTGTTTATGATTCGATGAGGCTTATAAACACCACCACGCTTTCTTTGTCCGTGTGGTACTCAACAGCCGCATGGGGCAGTGGCTCTAACAGGATAGGCCTGGCTCGCCCCTCTCCCTCTCGGACAGGCCGCGGTTCCCCCCTGCTCCACCCAGCGTACAGCGGGGCTTTCTGCAGTCGCACGCTGCTCCTGTCGGATCCAGCACGTCCTCTGGGCAGAAACACGGGTGGATGTTTGCGAGGCTTACCCGGATTACGTGGGGTCCTCCGTTCACTTTTGGCGACCTATCGAGCACCAGTGTGAGAATGAATCAACTCTCCCGGTTCAGGGCTTGGCTTAACTATTTCTGATGGGATTTTAGGCTTGCCCGGGTTCTTTCGTTTCGACTGACCCCAGCTGTTTTGAAAGTTGTCAGCAGTACATCGCATATCTACGTTTCACAATGCTGTCGTTTTTTTAAGTCTTTTCCTTTTCTTTTTTGCGTACAGTCGTTTTGCCATAAACACAGTTGCCGTTGTAGAGTCGGTGCTCCTTGCTTCTAACCGTTGGTCCTCTCGTCCTTCCCAGCGCCGATGTGTGGTGGACAGCTCCGAGGGCCCAGTGGGATCATCACGTCTCCCAACTACCCGGTCCAGTACGACAACAACGCTAACTGCACCTGGGTCATCACAGCCTCAGACGACGGCAAGGTACTGTGTCTAAGCCCCTCCGTTTGCCCACGTGTTTAAACCATAATAACATGTACTTGTTGCTTGTTAGTCCGTGCATTTAACCAATGATGTGATGTGTTGTGGTTGGCCTTGTAAATGCACAGCGTTTCATAGACAATGATAGCGTTTCAACTTCTTTTTTTTTCTTCTTTGTGTTGTTACTTTCACAGCTTTTTTTTGCCAATTTATTTTTAGCATATGCTGGCTTGCTTTTGCTGACCCCAGTGTATATTATGCAAACAATTTACCGTGCACTTTTTTCCTAGCAGGCATTCTAGAGAGCGCTCGTTTTATAAATCCTTAGAACATGCTTGGCATGCTGTGTCCTATCTGGATAACATGAAATGATGACACGGCTGTCTTGTCCACCGCGGAGAAAAATAAGGAAAAAACAGATGCAGTGCAGTCACCTGTGGAGAGAGGAGAGGAATGGGGAGCTTTTGAGAGCGTACTCAGAGGACATTATGAGAGTGACATAGCCACTCTGTTCAGACCAACGACTTTGGAGCTGTGTTCAAGGCCACACGGCCGGCAGAGTGCCAAGCTCCCTTCCTGTTAGCTCAAACAAATGGTTTCATAAAATCTCTCCCCTTATCGGGTTGGCTGAGAGAGATAGTGAGTGGGTATGGTAAGAAGAAGAGGAAGAAAAAAAAACGGAGGGAGAGTCGGGCATTCTGCACACGCAGAAATAACACACACGCACACGCACCATTGGGTGGACCAGCAGGCAGGGTTTGAAACAGACAGTGGTACTTTAGGCTGTCTCCCTCCCTACATCGAGGCCAGATGAAGATGGAGCGAGGCTGTTCTTTCTCTTTAGAGTGGTAATGGCCTTCTATTCTAGCCAGAGGAGACGCTAGGTCAGAGAGGAGATTGAGCTGGAAACGCCCGGGGGAACAGGGTGAGCGTGACACAGCGACTTTCTTTCTTTTTTTTAACCAGCCTGAAAATAGAATCTAGAAATAGAACGCATAGACGGCTATATGGTTTCGCCGCCGTATAGATGTTCGTCGCTCCTGCGTTTGTGATGCTTTCATCAATCACAGAGTCAGCCCTGTATGCTCGAGTACGGCCGGCATCCTGCAACTTCAGAAAAAGTCCACCGCAGAGCAGAAATGAAAAATGAACAGTTTTAGATAGCTTCATTTTCTTTTTTTCTTGCCATGCACTTAGTTCTTTCCGGTCGTCACCTGTTGGCAGAGGCTGGGTGGGCTTAGTGGACGGAGCGGCGCTCCATTGAGTGATTTGACCTGCGCGGCCCCCCCCCCTCCCCCCTCCCCCGCCTTCTCTCCCCCTCCCTCTCTCCCTCTCTACGCTGGCAATTTTCATTAGGCTCCGTGTTTACCATAGGACAGAATGCAATTTGCATTTATATAAGCTTTTTCATTAAGAGCCACTCTCCCGGCTTTCTGAAAAACGCTGGGATTTTTTTTGCGGAAGCCCCTGACAGCCGATTTGAAAATGGACGTACCCGACAGAACGCGTCGTCTGTATCGTATGTTTATTGAATTTATGTATTTCACTTCTCCTTCGCCTACTTTTTGATTCCACCGCTGTTCATCGACTTTATGCCTCATCATCCTGAAGACCGCCTGTGTTTTGCCGTTGATATCCAAGCCTCTTCCGTTGTTTCTCTGGTGACACTTTTCCCGTTTGTCCTCGCTGCTTTGTCCCGGCCTGGAAATGAGGGCTCGTGAGTGGGAAGGCCTAGACGCAGTCCTCCATGGATGTTCTGATGAATAAATCCACTTGCTTAAACTATTTCAATGATGGATATGTTTACTGGGTGAAAGGCCACGAATCCCCCTATGACGCACTTTGAGCCATTGTTAGTCAGAGGTAATGGCCCTGAAAGAGATCCACGCCTGTGCTGTGACTCACCCAGCTTATTGGCTGAGACGGAGGCAGAGGGCGGATCCTTTCCCCCAAGGGGCCGTCTGCTGGCCAATGCGTCAGCAGATGAGTCAACAGGAGATCTAATTGTCTCTGGGCGGACCGCTGACCTCAGGACAGCGAGACTAAGTATGGGTGTCCATAGGGACGTTTTGTGGAGAGATACAGCTTGGAGTGTCCTTCAAGTGTCCAATATGATTGAGCGAGAGACCTAGTACATATGTTATGAAATGACCGATAAAATAGGGTGGACAAACACAAGGGAAAAGGAACATTCGAAGCATTAGCTATGCAAAAGGATGTGTGAAGTATGTGTGAATGGGCACTCAGAGGAGGCTCCGTCTCAGGGCTGTGACCCGTGTGACCTCCCTCCCTCCCTCCCCGCTGTGCAGGTGATCAAGCTGACGTTCGAGGACTTTGACCTGGAGCGGGGCTACGACACGCTGACAGTGGGCGACGGCGCGCTGGTGGGCGACCAGAAGACCGTGTTCCACGTGTGAGTGTCCCGCCGTGCCCTCCTCCTCCTCCTCCTCTTTCTCCCACTCGCATCCGTTTCTGTTCTGGGCTGTGCTTCCTTACTATGGCCTTCCCCTCATCCTTTGGTCCTGTCTTTATCGCCCCCTCTGTTTTGTTGTTTTCTATGGCGGCGTTTTGTTTTCTTTCTCCTTCCAGTCCCTGTTGGATCTCTTACCTCCCACGTCGAGGTGTCCTCCTTCTCTCTCCTTACCTCTCTTTCTCTCTCTCTCTCGCTCTTTCTCTCTCTCTTTCTCTCTCTCTCACTCTCTCTCTCTGACATTGTCTCTTGCTCTCTCTCCCTTTCTCTGTCTCTCTGTCTCTCTCTCTCTCTCTCTCTCTCTCTCGCTCTTGCTCTCTCTCTCTATATATATATATATGTTTCTCTCTCTCTCTCTCTTTTTGTCATTGTCTCTTGCTCTCTCTCTCTCTCTCTCTCTTTCTCTCTCTCTCTTTTTCTTCGCCTCCCCCCTCCCGGTGTTTCCCCTCGTTTGATCACGTCTGGAGGCAGTGGTGCGTGAACGCTAGATGCAGCACCACATTGTCAATCGCCACTCAGCTCAATGTTAAAACAAGATCAGGGCCGGCGTGGCACCCTGCATATTGATGCCCCTTAATGGGCTTTGCTCTACCAGATGCTCCATAACGTTTCACAGGATGTTGGTATTAATTGTGCCACAATTTACGGCCTTAATAAAGTTTTATAGATCGATTTTAATGTGAGGCGGTCTCGTTTGGTCGAGGATAGGGTATAGAGTATTGGGAAAAGATCTGTTTGTGTTGTTGGTTTTATTCCTGCCGCTGCGCATGCTCCCTTCTCACACTTGAACGTCTACTGTCACACTGGTGCAAGCCCCACCCAACCCCCCCTTCCCTGACACACACACACACAGACACACACACACACACACACACACACACACACACGCACACACAACCAAAAATGGACAGATAAACAAAGTAGATTGCATTTTATATGACTGTGATAACTGCAGCGGGGAGGGGAGGGCAGGCAGCTCGGCTGGCACACCGGGACGTGTTTACTCTGTCCACTGTCTCCGTCGTGGCCCTACCTGTCCCCATCAGCCACTGGCATGAGAGACAATGGGGGGGGCGGCAGCTCCCTCTCGCACAAGATAACAAATGCAGAGCCCCCCCCCACCCCCACCCCAGCCAGCTGTTTCCACGGGGACAGAGAGATTGTGACGATCGCTCCCGGAACATACCCAGTCCCTCCGGAAAATCACATCAAGGAACCCGAGGGCCGGTTTTTATTTGGGGAGTGGGGCGGTGACAAATTGTGTGGGTCCGTACCGCGGCTGTAGCCGGTCTCTACCTCGAGGCAGAGGAAGAGTTTGAAAAGACACACAAAGGCTCACATCCGTTTTCCAACCCCTGCCCCCCCACCTACCCACCCTACCACCCACCCACCCACCCATCGAGAGGGAAGGGGGCGAGAGGACAAAGCCCAGGCAGGGAGCCCTCCACTGCGGAGAGAAGGCAGCTCATCTGGATTCAGGCGGCAGGCCCTCTCTGTGGCCAGGGCCACTCGGTGATTGATTACTATTTCTATGTAACCCGGGCTGCCATCAGCGAGCTCTGGGATTGGCTGGCTCCCCTGTGGTCAGAGAGCTAATGCTCCAGAAATGGAAAATGATAATGTGGGCAGATTGATAGAATAAAAAGTAAGAGGGGGGGAAACCGCGACCAGCAACTGTACCTGAGGTGGATTCTAAAGGCGGGAGGACGGAAAAAAAGGGAAGGGAGGGAAGAGGCAGGGGAGAAGAAAAGAGAGGAAAGAAAAGAATAATGCATACATTTAACCATCAGTGTAAAAATATTCTAAGGTAACGACAGACAAGACTTGAACTGGTGAACTGGTCCAACATTTCCTGTATCGCAAACAAAAGTCCAACCCAAATCAACAGCCAAAAATATTTTCCAATTACCCAAAACAATAGTCGATAGACATTTCCTTGGACATCCCCGGAGGATATGGAATGTGTTCAATGGATCGTGCTCCGGCTTACTACTTCTCTTTCATTCTCTCACTTTCTTTCTTTCTGTCTTTCCATCTTTCTTCGTTTTCCAGACCTCTCTCTTTCTCTTTTCCGCTGATGTCTCTTTCCTCTCTCTCTTTCTAACTTGAAACTTTCCCTGTCAATCTTCCGACAGCTGGTGGCTATCATGTTCCACAGCTCCTCGTCCTTCACACACTCATCCAGTCATTATCTGGCCTCTCTCCCTCTCTCTCTCTCTCTCTCTCTCTCTCTCTCGCTCTCTCTCTCTCTCTCTCTGCCTGCCTCTCTCTTTCTCTTTCTCTTTCTCTCTCTCTCTCTTTCTCTCTCTCTATAACTCACTACATTAAACTCTCCTTTTTCTCTCCCATACCATTTTCACATACACACACACAAACACACATACACACGCACACACACACACACACACACACACACACACACACACACACACACACACATCCTCCTCCATCTTTTTATCAAATTCAAACGGTATAGACTTCTCGCCTCCTGCTGGCATGAGTTCCAGTTTGCTCACTGGCCCTGTCTCTCCTCCTCTCTCTTTCTCTTTTTTCTATCATCTCCTGTCCTCCTCTGTTTCTCTCCTCCTGGATCCTACTCTCTTTGTGTCCTCTCCATTGCTCTTTGTTAATGTGTCTCTCCTCCCTCTCCCTCTCTCTCTCTTTCCCTCTCACCCCCTTCTCTTTCCCTCTCTTTCTTTCTCTTTCTCTCTCTCCTCGACTTTGTTGCCCTCCTCCATCCCTCTTTGCCCATCGCCGTTAGCCATTCGATCACACGCTCCAGCCATCTGCTGTCTCTCCCCTCAGCCAGATGCTTGAGCCCGCAGAACATCAACAGTTGCTCTAGTCGGACTAAGGCTGGCTGGCTACTCACTCCTGTGGCAGGGAAGGAGGGGGAGAGGGAGGAAGGCAAGGGAGAGTTAAAGGGGAGAGAGAGAGAGAGAGAGAGAGAGAGAGAGAGAGAGAGAGAGAGAGAGAGAGAGAGAGAGTGAGGGATGGATGGATGGAGGAGGTGATACAGAGGGAAGGACGGACCGAGGGAAGGATCGATAGAGGGCGGGGTGGGAGGGATGAAGGGGGTTATTGATGGATGGAGTGAGGGATGAATGGAGAGAGGGATGACAGGAGGGAAGATGGATGGAAGGAGGGATGGAGCGAGGGCATACAGCGGGCCATGTCGTGGAAGGCATTGCGGGTCGGCTGGCAGACCCCAAGGTTGTCCAAGCTGACAAGTGCTCAAAATGGTGAAACAAAGAAAAATAAACCAGCATCGATTTGTTTGTATTTTTTAATAAATTAAATTAAACTGCCAACTGTAAATTGTGTCATGGTGAACGTGAAAATTAACAATAGAAGGGATTATAACCGAATGGACTTGTTCCAAGCAGTACCTAATTATTTCTCTCTCTCTCTCTCTCTCTCTCTCTCTCTCTCTCTGAGTAAGTAATTGGTTTCACCTGTCCTCGTTTGTGTCATTGTGTCCACCTGGGTCCTTGTGTTTGATTGGTTCCTTGGTGGTTTAGGTTTGGTATGTAAGATGAGTCTCTTGTTTCAAGTCAGTCGTTAACTGCCACCTGCTTTTTCCATGAAATTTCCATTGTGCTTTGGTTTACTCATCTTTGCCTCTCGCCCTCTTGCTCTTGTATTCTCTCTCTCTTTCTTTCTTTTGAAGGAGTCAGATAGACCCACACCCCATAGCTTTGCCTCAACCGTAAAAAAAAAGGCTATAAAACTTCAAAGGACAAAAAATATATGAATTACATTCCCTGTCTCTCTCTCTCTTTCTGTCTATCTCTCTCTTTCTGTCTCTCTCTCTTTCTCTCTCTGTCTCTCTGTCTCTCGATGTCTCTCTCTCTCTTTCTCTCTCGATATCTCTCTCTCTCTCTGTCTCTCTCTGGCGTGTACCGCTGGCGTGTGCTGTCCCCTCGGCGTGTGGAACATTGTGGCAGGCCACTTCCTGTTGTGTAGGAGGAGGAGGGTGGTGACACTGACCCGCCAGTCACTCTGCCCATCACTTCCTTGCAGCCTTTCCTCTCCTCCAATCACATCAGAGCACGTCGTCATGACAACCCAACCCTCAACCCAACCCAAACTACACTGTCTCCCCGGTCAGACAACCCAACCCTCAACTCAACCCAAACTACACTGTCCCCCTGGCCAGACAACCCAAACCTCAACCCAACCCAAACTACACCGTCCCCCTGGTCAGATATGCCAAACCTCAACCCAACCCAAACTACACTGTCCCCCTGGTCAGATATGCCAAACCTCAACCAAACCAAAACTACACCGTCCCCCTGGCCAGGCGAAGGCCTAGTTGTAGATAATCCTTACCTTAACCATATGTATATGCTTCCTTGTTTGCAAAGCAGAACACTCCAGGTTCTAACCTCCAGCTGTGTGAGATGCAGAGTGTTTGTCATCAAGCCGTTCCAAACACATAGAGTCTTTCTGACCACAAGACTGCAACGAGAAGGAAGTGAAGTTCTAAAAAAAGAAAAGGAAGTTGAAGCACTAGACCACAGGATGTACCTCAACCCAGCACAGTGTGAGAGGGTTACTGTGAGGGTGAACAGCATAGTGTGTGAGAGGGTTACTGTGGGGGTTAACAGCACAGTGTGAGAGGGTTAATGTGAGGGTTAACAGCACAGTGTGAGAGGGTTACTGTGAGGGTTAACAGCATGGTGTGTGAGAGGGTTACTGTGAGGGTTAACAGCACAGTGCGTGTGAGAGGGTTACTGCGAGGGTTAACAGCACAGTGTGTGTGAGAGGGTTACTGTGGGGGTTAACAGCATAGTGTGAGAGGGTTACTGTTAGGGTGAACAGCATAGTGTGTGAGAGGGTTACTGTGGGGGTTAACAGCACAGTGTGTGTGAGAGGGTTACTGTGAGGGTTAACAGCATGGTGTGTGAGAGGGTTACTGTTAGGGTTAACAGCATGGTGTGTGAGAGTGTTACTGTTAGGGTTAACAGCACAGTG
>JAVQJS010136541.1:0-17823 GCA_036024795.1 Galaxias rostratus | reverse complement strand
CCCCCCCCCCCCCCCCCCCCCCCCCCCCCCCCCCCCCCCCCCCCCCCCCCCCCCCCCCCCCCACAGCGCCAGATTCAGGTGACAGGCACAAAAAGTAAAAAAAAAAACGTTTCACCCGTAGTACTTGAAAGGTTAGATCAGCAGTTTAACAAATCCAAAGCAGACCCATGTGTAATAATCTATTGCATATATATGAAATGTATATACATCCAAACAATTTAAAATAATTGCTTAGACTTCACAGAAAAAAAAGATATCTACAAAAATATATGTAAGACGCAACTAGCTAAAAGTATATTCACCGCCGTGGAAACAGGGTTGCAGTCATAGCGAGAGCTGTTGCTGATGTTCCCAACTTCAAAGTTCAGAGTGGTTGGAATCTGTCGAAAGGATTAAACATCTGTTTTGCTGTACTGATAATTGCACACACAGCAAAGAAGAAACACTTCATCCACAATTCCCAAATATCTGTCAAAAAACATTTTAGGTGAATGGTTGAGAATTGGGACAAATTAAATTGGAACAGGAACGCAAATGATCCATTTAACTACTAACTTAATAAATAGTATCAACTACATGGATTAGTCAAGGTCGACTCGTTTACAAATAAAACGCTGCCAAGAGGTTCATGAAACATCAAATCAAGGTTTTCTATTAATTTGCTGATAATGGAAAAACTTAAAATGCTCCATGCTCTATTCTAGTACTATTTATTATTATGGTAAATTATTCAAATAATATGCAACTACTGTCACACTTTTAGTGCAGTGATTATTTGTCAGCACTTCCCATTGTAAACACCACTTGAATGACAATTGGACAGCCAGAGAGGTCTCATACGAGACCCCACAAACAGCCCTACAGCCTTGACCAGTCAAACTAACAGTGTCTTACACTGGAGTTGTCCGGCTCTTGATGTTTTAATATGTCTTTGGCTGCGCTCAGCATCACAACATAAGAAAAGTTGTTGCATAATCCCAATATCCTGCAAAAAGATAAAGAACGGAAAGGTCATTTATTTACCAAGTTTGGGTATTTAAATGATTCAATATTTTAAACTGAATTTTATCTGAAGGCAGTCATTTTACATGCTGAAGTGGACATTTTAGAGATGTAGTCTGGAGCACATTCACTAACACTGTTTTGTTCACTAACACAGAATTGTATAATAAACTACAAAGCTAGCTATACTCACCAAAATCCACTTAGATTTCGCCATCTTGAGCACCGATCTAGTAGAAGAATAGAAGAGTTATTGTTTAGAGATTTTGGCCAGCAGACACAAATTTCTACATTTAAACTTCATCCCTGTTGCGAGAAATGTACTTGTTTAATCTTAAAATAAACAACGTGTCATGTTTAACAAGTGATAAATAATTATTTTTTTAAATACAATTTGCCTTTCTATAGAAACAACGAATGTTGTAAGCAATTTACGGACCTACTTTGACCAGTTTATTATCATCACGTGCTGCACGTGCTCTCTTAGTACATTAACTGTTCAGGTTGTGTTACACAGTTCAGTTGTGCACATTCTCGCCCTCAAATCTAAATCTAAATGATATCCTCCTTCCCAACAGGCAATTGACAAATCACACCCTCTTTGTGGTCCTCAGCTTGTGGTCATCCAGTTTAGGGTTGTGTGAGAAAGGACTCAGAGATTTGCAGTCCAAGTACCCATCTCAAGAGAGCATCTGAATCTCTCAAATCTGCGGTACGAATGTAGACCCGCTGGAACAACGTATGTATGAGTCCACTTTACTAACAACAACACAATAACTTGTAACAGTGTCATTCATGAGGACTAAATTATTACCATCGATGTAAACACTGACATCTGGATCTGCGATTTCACTTTCTGCTTGGTCCATGAATATAAACAAAAAATTTCTAAGGTCCTGCGCAAGCACTCTTTACTTTAAAACGAATAACTAATTTAGGACGAGTAGAAATAATTTGATACAACAGTCACCTTAAGTCTATGTTATATAAACTAAATGACTAGATGGTTGACATTATAGACAAAATTTCAGACATTGATCGCGATGTGAAAGTAAACAGTCTGAAAGCGGATGGCGCATTCCGATTTGTTGTTCTTCTTTTACTTCTTCATTTCACATAGCTTGACGGAAGCAAATTCTTGTCTTCCGGATGATAGAGGTATATTTTTTTCCATTCCTTTTTTTAAACCTTTTTTTAATCGATTAATGATGGTTAAAAATATATTGCAACACTTGAAATAGGGAACAGCAAAACACATAAAGTGTAAAAAGGCCCAACAAAAATAAAAGGTAAAAGATTTTTCAAACATTAAGTCGAATCTTTTTAATTTGTTTTAGAGTTTTGACAAATGTAAACACATTTTTAAGGTCAGTTAAAAAAAAAAAAAAAAAACATTAACGGTCTCCAATCGTTCGTTCGTCCAATCCTTTTAATTGATTACATTAATTTGGTCTCAATTTTTCTAAGACACCTTAGCAGTTCCAATATTCATACTTCTATACAGTAAAACAGATATTTTTAGTACGTCCTAATAGTATGTCAAATGTCTGAAATACCAGAAACATCAGGATGTCCAACCAGCCAGCACGAATTTCTCATTTAAAAACGGAATTTACAAAGCGGGAGATTTTTCGTGTTAACTTCTTTTAAAATTGTATTGCAGACTACGATGGATGAATACGCAAGAGGATTAAAGTTGAAGGTGAAATGTTATGGAAAAGTAGTAACTTAGCACAGTAGCACTTTGTAAGGGCAGATGTAGTACCTACTGAACGTAAAAAGTATTAGTATGCTATTTGGAACGCAGTGATAATCTTGCAGTTCAAACAGAAAGGCAGTCTTTCAAATAAAATTCCTAAAAATGTTACATACGCCATAATGACAACGTTAAAAAAGTTTTTTGTTTTTTTTTACATTTTTGCAAATGTATCAAAAGATAACTAAGAAATCGCATGTACATAAGTATTCACAGCCTTTGCCATGAAGCTCAGAATTTAGCTCAGGTGCATCCTGTTTCCACTGTTGATCATTAAGATGATTCTACAGCTTAATTGGAGTCCACCAGTGTTCAGTTAATCAGACATGATTTGGAAAGACATGTGTATACAAGGTCCCACAGTTGACTATGCATGTGAGAGCACATACAAAGCATGTAGTCAAATAATTTGTCTGTACACCTCTGAGACAGGATTGTCTCAAGGTTTAAATTTTGGGCAGGGTGCAGAAAAATTTCTGCTGCTTTAAAGGTCTCAATGAGCACAGTGGCCTCTGTCATCCGTAATGGGTCCAAAGTTTTGAACCACCAGGACTCTTCCTGGGAATGGCCAGCCATCTAAACTGAGCGAGCGTCTGAGAACTTCAGGGAGTTAGTCGGGGGGCTTTCCAAGAATCGATGGTCACTCTATCAGAGCTCCAGCGTTCCTCTGTAGAGAGGAGAATCTTCCAGAAGGACAACTATCTGCCCAATCATGCCTGTATGGTAGAGTCCCAAGATGGAAGCCACTCCTTAGTAAAAAGCACATGGCAGACCGACTGGGGTTTGCCAAAATGCACCTGAAAGACTTTTTGATCATGAGAAACAAATTTCCAAGATATATATCTATATATAGATAAAGAGAGGCTTCAGGATATTTGTGAATGTTCTTAAGCAGCCCAGCCAGAGCCAAGACTTGAATCCGTTTGAACATCACTGGTGAGATCTGGAAATGGCTGTGCACCAACGCTTCCTATTCAGCCTAATGGAGCTCGGGAAGTGCCGCCAAGAGGAGTGGTCAAAACTGCTCAAAGATGGATGTGCTAAGCTTATGACATCATATTCAAAAAGATTTGAGGGTGTAATTGCTGCCAAAGGTGCCTTAACAAAGTATTGAGTGAAGGCTGTGAATACTTATGTGATTTTGTAGTTATTTATTTTTAGTACATTTGTAAAAAAAAAAAAAAAAGTATAATAATACATACAGATGATTTTATAATAAAATAATACATAAAAATAATGTAAAAAAAATCACATTGTCAGTATGGTGTTTTGAGGAAAGATGTATTTAATGCATTTTGCAATACGGCCATAAAGATAGCAAAATGTAGAAATGTAGTTGGATGAGTTTTAAGTTTTAGATTGCATAATTGTGACTAAAATATTAAATGCATTTAGCATCTTTTAAGTTGTGTTTATCTCAGTTGCACAACAAGAAATTACGTAAAAGTGAAGTGTTGCATCTGACACATTTTGACCCTGGTTATTCATGTAGTTACAGAATGGAACCATGACACGCACAAAGCCCTGGAGAACACCCTTACAGACTGCAAGCACTTCGGATTTGTTACTGTCAAATTGGGCGCATTGGGATCTGTCAGCAAGACCATTTGCAAACCGGCCAACATTTTCAGAAATCCTTATATTTAACAATTTAAAAACAATGCTGATCAGGAGTATCAAATGCATGGGACAGATCAATAAAATGTGGAACACAAAATTCTGCTGGTTCATGCATTAAGGATTTAATTTGCTACAGGAGTTGTGCTATACATCTTCCTGAAGCTTAATTAATGTATGAATACATTGATTAATACATTACATTACAAATTACATTACAAAATTCCTGAAGTTGCTCGTTAACAGACACCAGAAATTTGGAAAAGGATGGGTAGCTATGAAATAATTTTTTGGTTGTGCTTCAGAAACATAATCTACAAATAAAAGGAGTTTGGAGTAGGTAACTATAAAAGTGTAATAGAAGACAATCCTACTTATTCTAGGGAACCCATTCTGTAGATGCCAGCTAGTGCCAATTGCGAAAAAGGTTGTGTGATTAAATTGGCTCCCATTGTCTTATTTATTAAATGGAAGAAGGCCTGACAAGACAATGGTTTTGGTTCTATAAATTATATGGACAGTCTGTCTTTCTGACATAGCAGAGAAGACTCAATGTCTTTTTTAAAATAAGATTTAACAAAGCTAATTTGCCTGAGTTAAGACGCTAGAACTTCAATTGATTACATTCCTCTAAATGACCTGTCACTGTAGTGTTTGACTTAATACTCAACACAAACGTATTTGAAACCCTCAATACCCGTTTTCCCATTGATATGATAATCTTTCAGACTGGTATTCGTAATCTGACCACACCAAGTCTGTCCTACACGGAATAACAAAGTACTAGGTGTGGTTCATAAAAAGGAATATGATCACGCCTACATACACATGGATGGAACCAAAATAATTTTTGGACGGTAATTTCAATTGTTAATAAATTCCTTTCTAGGTAGAATATTGTGACTGTTGTGTGGAAATCCCTCCGGACATCCCTGTGGTTGTGATGTAGCAACGTCTTACCAGGCACCAGAGCGCAAACAGGTGTGTTCGATCTGGTGATTAGTCAGAGGGCTGCTATAAAAGGAGGTCTGCTTGTTGCAGTAGAGGAGATATGGCCTGCCGGAGGGCTGCACCACTGGCTCCCACAACAAGCTGCAGACCAGTGGTGAGGGAGGAGAACTGGACGCTGCCCTGCAGCAGCAACAGAGTAGAAAGCCCTGGCTGGGGGTTGTGCATAATAAAAGGGTTCATCCCAAAGACAAACTGTGTGCAGAGTCTGCTGTGGGCCAAGAACTCTTATAAATATGTTTTAATTGAGATAGTGGCTGAAAAGTTTTTCTTTTACCAAATCAGTTTTAATTCTTCAAATTTTATATGCGTGTGATTATGTGGTGTAATAAAAAGAAAGCCAAGACAAAATATGCAATATAAGTTTAAATATCTTTAAATCTGTTTCCAGTGTATTTAATACCATTTTACCATTTAAACTATAATACCAATTACAATGTACGCAACAATGTCGTTCTCCAGTGGTTGTTAACCAATGAAGGCACATGCATTTAGTCATCTCCAAAATGACAAAACTGAATCAAAGGAAATATGGGGACAGTTCTCATATTCACAAAAAATAGACATCAATGAACTAGTCTGACAGGGTAGCAACAGAAGCTTTTTATCAAGTAGGGGAATCAGTGAGGTGTGAACTTTTTACCTCCTCGTGGGATGGGACTTGAATCAACAAAAATAACCACAAAATAACATTAAAACTCCAAAGTAGAAAGGAACAAGGTACAATGGAAAGGGAGGCAACAATCCTCACAAAAAAGGTCTAATAGGCTAGAATTGTGAATAGATTGATTGGCCAGTGGGGTCCCACTTAGTAGGCATGGTTGGCGACATAGAGAGACTCCCCTGCAGCAGCACCTTTGTCACCAGAGGAGACATACTTGCCAACACAAGCCTTGCTGTTATTCTGTAATGAAGCACACAAACAGATGATCAGAAGGAGAGCTAAGCAGGGTGGAGGGGAAAAGAAGAGCGATGACAAATAAATTAAATATACATTAACTCAGTTGTCTACAGAAATGTACTGGCTCGTAAAGATTCCTTAACATTACTGTTTTTTGTGCTCATACTCCATAAGGTCTTAGGGCTACTACTACCGGAACTGCAAAAAGCGTCTAAAAAGCAGTTGTTTATTTTTTAAATAAGTCTAACATTTTTTGATAACTATCAAAAAATGCCTCCAACTCTTGCCTTATTCATACCAGTGCATAGATTTTTTTTTATTTAGGTTTTTGTTGTCTAAACACATTTAGATTTTTTATTTAAAATATATTGTTTTTTATAACTTCTGGGCCGTCCAATACCCAAATGCTCCAGTATTTCTTAAACGCAAGCCTTCTTCTTCCTTACCATGGCCCTCTTGATGAACTCCTCCTGGCAGGCCTTGCCATTCTCTTTCTTCCCACCCCAGGCTTTTAGCGCTGAAGCCTGCAGAGCACGGCCATAGGAGAAGGTCAGGGCCCAGGGCCTGTCCAGGGAACACTGGTTCATGGCATTCAGGTTGAGGGTGGCCTCTTCCTCACTCTGACCCCCAGACAGAAAGGTGACTCCTAGGAGAGATAATTAGACTGTATTAGAGGAGAAGGATGATTATGTTACATTATGAGAGAGGGATGATTATATTATATTACAAGAGAGGGGTGATTATTTTATATTATATTACAGGAGAGGAATGAATATAATATATATCAAACTGGCATTTTCCCTCTAAATCTATATTAATGTGTCAATGTCCGTTACAATCACCTCTTGTCTGTCCTGTTTGTATGATTTTTTACAGGAGATGGGAAAGTATATTATATTACAGCAGGGAGAAGATTATATTATATTGCAGGAGAGAGAAGATTAGACAATATTACAGGAACCTTTGTTATAGGAAAGGTAATAGGTTGTTTGATTAACCACCTGAATAAATATCCATGTAGCAAACTATTCTAAAAGGTGTAAAAAAATATTCTCCAGACCTTTTTATTAACCTTTCACCGACTAAAAAAACACTTATTTAAAAAAGAAGAACAAAGGAATTTTTGTACACAAAAATTCAATAAAAGTTGATCACATTTTCAATTAAGATTTAAATTTCTGTGGTGATGTAACAGAACTATTTTGTTCCCTCACCAGGCACAGCGGGAGGCACAGTGCGCCGCAAGGCGGTGACGGTAGCCATGGCAATCTCCTGGGCACTATACTTATGTGGGCAGGAGTGTCCAGCAGTTACCATGTTGGGCTTGAGCAGGGTGCCCTCCAGGTAGACGTGGTGGTCTGACAGGGCCTTGTAGACAGCTGCCAGCACCTGGGAGAAGGACATGGGTGTGTGAAAGCGGGCAAAAGAACAACAATGAGGACCAAAGGCAGGTCATGGCAAAAAGGAACGTGGAGCGGTAGAGGGAGGATGTAAGGGGTGAAGCCAGATATAATTAAGAAGAGGATAGGAGATTTAAATGGGGAAGCAGAGGGAAGCAGGGAAATATTAAATTTAAAGAATTGCATAAAAACAACACACTTAGTTTCACTAAGCAAAACATTTTGAAATGATTAAGCTGGAGAGCAGTATACCTTTTCAGTCACATACTGACATCGTTTCAGGTCGTGGTCCCCATCAGGCAGAATCTCTGGCTCAACAATGGGCACAATGCCATGCTGTGGAGATGACAACAGGTAATGGGTATTGGCTTTCGCAAGGGTCAATGGCTAGTCTTTCAGTTGCACTAGACGTGAAGCTCAACCTTACCACAACACTGACAAGATGAGTACCATGTGCATGTTTAAATTGCTGCTTCAACAGTTTGATGTGTGAGTGGGTGGTGTGTTTGTGTGTTTTTGTGTGACCTGCTCACCATCTGGCAGATGCTTGCATAGCGGGCCAAAACGTTGGCATTCTCAATGATGGCCAAGTTGGAGGGGGTGGTGGGAGTGATCTTCAGCACACAGCGCCATTTGGCAAAGTCAGCGCCATCCTTCTTGTACTGGGCACAGCGTTCATACAACCCATCAAGGCCTGTGAGAGTGAGTGTGAGAAAGAGGAAAGCAGTAAGAGATTAATGATCGAAAGTAAGCAGCAGACTTTTCATTATCTAAGTCTACTTTATTTTCAAGCAGCAGACTAGATAAGCAGCTAGACTGCCTTTACTTGTCACACAAGGGAAATATCAATGCTGCCTTGTCCTAAGACTATAGAATCTATTGTGAATAATATTTTTTGTGTTCAATTATTTCATGTGCTTCATAGACACAAATAATCACACAAAAATGTGTAAAATCTTTCATTATATGGGCCCTTTCAATTCTATTTAAGTGGCATTTGATAAAAAAATAAGTAATAAAGCTATTTTAAACATATTGACCAAAGCTTTTGACACTATGGAACACTCAATTCTGGTGAATAGGTTGTATGATATTGATTGTGTTAATGTTTGCATTTCCCAGTTTTAGAATTTAAATTTTGGATAGTGTGCATTATGATAAATTCGATAGTTTTTGATGAGGCCCTTAATTGGTTACTAACGGATGTACCACAAGGTTCTATTCTCGGCCCCGACAATTTTACATAGCAAGGCGGCTCTAGGCCAAGGGCTCCTGCTAGCTTATGATTAAGAATAAGTAAAGGCAAAGAAAGGGATGAAAGTAGAGTGTTGTCTCCTCTTACCCTGGGTGGTAGTCTCTCCGTTAGTGCCAGCGAGGGGTACCACACCCTTGTCCACCTTAATGCCCACTACCATGCCCCTCTCTTTGATGAGCTGGGGGAAGAGTTTGCCATCATCTGCCTTTTGGTAGAGGGTCTCATGGAAAAAGATGACTCCGCCAATACAGGGGGCCACACGATCATCCGCTGTAAAAAGAAGCTGGCGATAAAGCCGCCGATTCTCCTCTGTGTTTTCTGCGTTGATACTCTGGAAGCGCTTGGCAACACTTCCTAGAGAGGAGGGAGACAGAGGGACAGAGCTTGATTTGATCAAAAATATGTTCTCTAGCCAGCCAATTAATAAAATGCAAAACCTTGCATCCTCTTGATTTCAAGTGCAATTATGAATTGAAGAATAAGGGCCAGAGAGAAAATATGACACTAACTTCCCCTCGTTACCCCAGAAATACACAAATTAAACCACAAGCCATTACATGAAGCAAAATATGTAAAAATATCAAAACGTTAATAAAAACATTTATTGGCTGAACATTGTTGTAAAAGCCACTTTTAGAATCATTTGACCCCTTGCACAAACATAGTTCGATAAAAATAACCAACTAGTTTGAAAATGTAATTAAATCAATTATAAAAAAATATCAGACCTTATTTTAGTAATTGGGAAAAAACATATTGTACAATAGAAATGTGTATGAGCTAGGTTCATACACTTTTCAATGCTATAAATTTATTCTCTATGGGCATGATTGGCATACAGTATCTTAATATCAACACATTTCTTCAGATGGCACATTGTAATGGCAATGGCAGAAGGAAAAAAATATATGCGATTGGCAGTGACCACGGCATGTCTTCTTAGCAGCAGTTATATGTAATTACACTAAGCAAACGGTGGGAATCGCCAAAAATACCTCCTACAGATAAACTTCCTATGTAACTTGAAAGATTATGGAGTATGAGATGTTGCTGCTTTCCCATAGAGGATGATGTCTTTTGATGGCTTTTTGCACGTGATCTAGAAAGTAGGTTATTTTTTTTATTATATTTGTGTTGAAGAGATTGAGGCTTTCTCCACCTAGTCATTTAACCCTTACCCGTGGATTCATCAGCTGCAAGGATTCCCTTTCCAGATGCAACAATTTTCTGAGCAATGTCACTGAGCTCCTTCTTCTGTTCAGGAGTGAGGAATGGGTAGGAGTGAGTCATCCTGATTCTGCAGCGAAACAAAACAGATACAGAGGGAAAAAATTTAATCGTTGTAGATATGTTTGGCTTGTTGCACGGAGTGATTAGACAGTGGCACTAAAGATTAGTTTGATAACTTCGATATTTCTTACTTAAAAGAACACATAATACTGAAACAACATTATAATGACGGAGGTTATAGCTTGAGACAAATCGTAATTTTACATGCATTGGTATATTCTAGTGTGGTAAACAACGGTACTTTTATCCCGAATATCTGGTCGGCTATGTTCGATTGTGTCCTTGTCCCTATCCCACAGGCCTCCGTGTCGGGTGTACGTGCCAAATTGGTTTACGGCATCTCCTGGCAAATCCACACGATGTGCTCCTAATAACAAATTTTCTTATAACTATATGAACGTAAGTGATCGTATGACAGTTGCTATGTGGGATCATATCTTGACTTTCTGTTGCATCCTGGATGACCTTGCGCTATAGCAATGGGAGTTGGCGGACGGAGCCGTTCCCATCCAAAATATTTCATGCCATCTATTAGGTGTTACATATTTGCCGTTCTAATAACATGACGATAGCCTATAACCTCCTTCTCTCTTTATATTAGTAACATGGTATAGCATGGTATAACATCGTCGATTATGTACTTACCGAAATTATCTGCGTAATGGAATGAAGTACAAAGCAGGAAGCAACGCGTTCAAGCGACAACTAAATGGAGGAGGAAGATAATGTTAAGCTCAATGGAAGAGGTTCGGGGCGGGGCAATAACATAAGAAGTGAGATTTTTCAAGATATTTAAACGGAATATAAAAACAACTTCTGTTGTTTTAGTTTTTATATCTATCTAAATATTTACAATGACTTCGTGTTATCTCTCAAATTAAGAACATTGTGCTTGCTTGTACAGTTATTGAACCAGATAAACCATAAGAAAATTACATCAGATTACAGTATTATAGAGTTTTCGGGCTACGTGACGGCTCTCACGGGCAAGATGATTACTCTTATGCTCGTCGTGTCGACCTATTTCTTCCGGTCAAGTCATGTAAATTCTTAGGACTATATTTGGTCTCACACTCCCTCAACAATAAACAAAAGACAGCAATCGAAAAAAATTAAATTGTCGCTACAATAAAAAAACGAAAGGAGTGGTTTTGGGTGGACCAGTCAATGTTACACTTAGTTCAACCTGGATGAAAATGTTCTAAAAAGTTTTTCTGGAAAATAATCCACTTTACTTCAATAATTATTTCAGGTGTAACCAGTCTCAACATTTCCTTTTGCAGAAAAACTATGTGCAAATCACCAACCAAGGGGTAAAAAGACACTTATTAATGTCTTTATATTTCTGTATAAAACCTGTGTGGCAAGAAGATGTCTGAAACAGGGCTACTGTAGAAAGGTTTTAAGTTGGGTGCTTAAATAAAACAGAAAGCTTCACAACAGTTTCCAAAAGCTTGGAAATAAGCTATACCCATTCAACCAATACTACCTAACCAATATGATGGTCAATTGATAAAAGCATTTTTCTAAATCCTTAAGGAGTTTGTGATAAGGCCTACTAGGGAGAAATAGTCTGGCTACATATGGTTGATAGTGAAACATACAACAACCTCTCCAGTATATGTAGCCTACTCATCACTGAGTGTACACATATGATAAAACTATTCAGTATCATCCAATAAAAAAGTTTTTTTTAAAAATGGCAAAATTGTCTGCAACACATGACACACAAAGGAAAATAGACAGAGTATGGCAAAGCTGTTCTATAAAAGTAAACACAATACACATACATTTAGCATTAGCTGTAAAGGACAGCATTAGACAACGATTACACAAAAAAATTGTTTCAGCATGTTGCCACATTTAGTTTAAACAGGAAGCACTTACACTATCATCATATTATACAATTTGAGAACAGTGACATATAATGCAGTGACATTTTCCTGGTGATGTTCAACTATCTAATCTTGATCTCGAAGCAGAGACAGTTGCAGGACTCACAAGCTGGCAGTTGGCACGTACAAGCACAGTCCCATGTTGTGCACTGTAGGATAAACCAAAATAGATTTTGTTTTTAGATATTGTAAATTGCATTAAACATATTTTACATTTCATTATAGACTGAATAGGATGTTATCCATTATGCCTTATTCCATTTCAAAACAAAATATTTTCGAATGGACTTGGGTTTCTGAAGGGCAACCTCCATCCTAGATGTTTAATTAATTTCTAACAACATCTCTAGAAGGCTTAACCATAAGCAATGACGTATCAGAGCCACCCGCCTCTATATTTGCTCTGGGCATGGGCAGATGTGAACAAAAATAATAATTAAATAAATTAAAAAAAAACAATATTTTAAAATGTTGATTATAAAGTTGAGAGATACTCCTACTACTGTAGGTTTTCAATGCTAACTCAATGCAGTGCAATTGCTCACTGTTAAGCCTTCTGGAGGTGTAGTGGGCTAAAATTAACTTAACATCTAGGACGGAGGGTGCCCAGTTGAAAACACCAAGCATATATCCGTCCTCAACCCAAGTCCATTCTAAAACATCGTCTTTTGAAGTACTCATCTTGGAATATGGCATAATGGATAGTATAACATCTCATCCTCCGTATATTGAAAAAAATAAGTTGTTCGCTTGTTATTCTCAAAACTTAGTTTATTACAGAATCTCCCTATTGCAACACCGCGTCACATATTTGCCAACCTGAAAAACCTGTATTTCCAAACAACAGCAGTTATCTTATGCAAAATAAATATTTTGATAGATAATTATGGAATTAAATTTTTGGGGAACTGTGTCTCAGTATGCTAGAACTACTGCAGTTGTTGCTTGCAGCAGGCACTGTTAGTGAAAGGATGAAATACTTATGAGGTGCAAAGAGGATGTGAGTGGAGTTGACTTCTCTTTGGGAAACACTGTCTGGTCACAGCTAAAACTCTATCCACTTCAAATTCTGGTGGCAATAAATTACAGAAAAAGCTCCACTGTAAAGTATAAAAAACGCATCATATTTTATTAATTATAACAACAAATGATTGTGTTACTTGCCGAAGGAGAAGGGCAAGATTGGTCGAGGCATGAGCGAAACGATGGAGGTTGACAGTCCCATGATTCAGCACACCCCAAACAGTGTTCACACGGAGCAACATTTTGACAGCAGTCCCCACACATAAAACAACAATGGTCCTGTGGGGACAGATAATATAAGAGAACTCCATCAATTGCAACTTTAGTAATGTATGTTAAGTCATCTAAAGCTTTTAAACTATAATTGGCACACCTAACTGGTTGGTCCACGAAAGCATACATACAGATATGTGTGTGGTAGACTTTAAAAGATGAAATGTATGTTCTTTGTTGTAAATAAATCAAAAGCCTACAGTCAATACGTTCTATAGTTCTGAGCTTTGCATAAATGTTAAACATTTATTTGGTATCACTGGTTCACAACCCACATTAAAATGATAAATGGCCCCCTCTGAACTGTTTTGTACCTTGAGGCAATGACGAAACCATAGCGCCATCACGATGAAAATGATATAGAGGCCAACTGTGATCATCAGCACTGCAGGAAGAGGGAGTGTAAGGCCCCACACAGGCAAAACCTTTAATAGAGACAATAAGATTATATAGACACACGTATGCTGACTGGTGTTACTGTTGATGTATTCAAGATGCTATATGTAATGGGACTTTAACTTCAGAAACATACCACCATTACTGAGACAAAGAGTGAACTCCCTCTTCTTGGATAAATGTCTGAGAAAATAAAAAGTTGGACATAATATTATGCACGCACAACAGAGTTCAGCCAATCAAATGTAACCTTTTTTTCCCCCACCATTTTTAAATGGCACATTGAGACCCGATTTTACAACCAACTTCAACAGTATAAAGCATAACCTGATCATATAATAATGTGCAGAGGCGCACCGTCTAGACTGGCAAACCAGGCAAATGTTTGCGGACCCACTAAAATGCTTTTGAAAAATTGCCACTGATATTGGCATAAATATCAACTATCCCTCCCATAAAAAAGCAACTATTCCTCCCATAAAATGCATAAATAGCGTTTGCTGTTTTATAGCGATTAGCCTGATGTCACAACATCAAACTGTGATTGGCGGAAGTATCAGCTGTATGGCTAGAATTTATTATTTGAAAAAGTGATGAGCAGTGAGCGCAAAAAGTAATTATTAATTAACAATTTAATGTAGTGTATAGTCCAAACACCATGTTAATTGCTGTTTTAACAGTATGACAAAACGTTAATGTTGTTGACCACCTGATATGAAGCACAAAAACGTAAAGTCACCAAGTCCTTACTTTGCACAAATAGTAAAAAAATAAAAGAAAAAGCTAACCAGCCAACAACACAACACAAAATATAATTAATTCCCAGACATGAAAAGACATATTGTCTAACTCAAAGGAGATCTCTCAACTAGTTCCCATTTATCAAGTCAATAACATTAGTTGAGACAGTTAGCTAGCTACATGCCTATATGATGGTAAAAAATAAAAAAAAACTTCTCCCATACCGATGTTCGAGTTTAATTTGGGCCTGGATTGTCTTAAGATCAAGCGCTTACGTGTGTTAGAGCGCCGCGAACTATGTGACATTGATTCCAGAACAGTATGTCAAATGGCAGCTTTGTCATCTACAAGATGAAATAAACTTAATTTGGAAGAGCTGATATGACGATTTTATGGTTTTTGGTAGACTATCGTAAGACTTTAAATTCTTTAAATTCGAAAATTATTTCAAATTTTACCAAACAAATAATAGGAAAAAGGCCGAGCCTGGATTCGAGCCTGGTAAAAACATAAAGCTCCAAACAAACAGCCCCAATGCACTACCCCACCATACAATGAAAATGTTGTCCTTTTGTTAGTAAGAAGTATTAATTTATGAAAACATCCGTAAACAAGAGACACCAATGTTAAATTGGATCAACGTGTGAACTAAATACTACCTCTACGTCGACAAATTACATTCAAATTTAAACATATTTGACAAGAAATTGTGTGCATGTTAGGCCTATATAACGTTTGAATATTTAAAATAAATGATGGTTAAAAAGTCACAATAAAATTAATGTAACCTATGTAATTGCTAAAGTGATAACTTTTGCCATTTTTCAATTTACACAGAAAAGTGCCCATATTAATGATCAAGTTGACGATGTTAATTAAAGTATCATTCCAATTCCAGTCAGTAGGTCTACTAGATGTTTTATCCGTAGAATGTAAAGTTATTTTTTCTGCTGCACTCAATAAAATATTGCTGAATTTCTATCCCCATTTTTATCAATAGCTTTTTTTTGGCCGTGGATCATTAATTTGTTCTGCCAATTTTGGTCCTACATTAAGGTTCTTAAACCCATTAACCTACTCCATGTCTTGTTCTCAATTAAACACTTACAGAAACGTGTTTATTCTAATAATACTATTTAATACACTCCTTATCTTCTGCCTCCATAGTTCTATATCTAATTAATTCTCTATAAAGTGTTTCTATATAGTGTATTTACATGTTAGAGTTCTATATGCATAATTGTAAGTCAAGGGGCCTGATAAGCTTCATTGCCTGGGGCCTACTAGAAACTAGGAGCTCCACTGAAAATGTGTTATTCTCTGTGTAGTTGATAGGAACAGTCCATCCAGAACCACTTATCACGTGGGGCTGGAGCCTATCCCAACTAACTGCGGGCAAGAGCCAGGATACACCTTGGAAAGTTTGCTGGTCCATCGCAGGCTTTCACATAGACATACAACAACTCACACACACATTTACACATATGAAAAATTTAGAGTCACAGATGAACCTACATGTTTTTTTGGACTGTGGGAGGACACCGGAGTACCCAGAGCAAACCCACGCTAACACTGGGAGAACATGCAAACTCCACACAGAAAGGCCCTCAGGTGGGGATCAAACCCAGGAACTTCTTACTGTGAGGCAACAGTGCTAACCACTGCACCACCATGCTGCCACTATTGCAGTCAGAATAGTCAGCTGCTTTTAATTAAAACTGGAGACTTTTAAAAGTTACCAAATCATCTTTTTTTATATGTGAGGGTGTCTATCCTGTCTGTGTCATCCAAGGGTGATGATGTGCTGTATTTTTTCCTGGCTGTCAAAAGACATGGACTGCAACGAACGGTGCATAACGCATATATAATGGATATGTTGTGTGTAGTAGACAGGTCCATATAGTTAGAGTATACATTTGGCAATAATGCCATCGCAACTGCGAATTGTGAGCACCTCTAACTGCTGCAGACATATTTTGTAAGTAGCGCCTTACACTGGTAAAAAATGCACAACTTTTTAAGTCGGCTGGTTAGCTAACTGGTCGGTAACAATATAAGCATTCTGGTTGGCTGCCAGTTAAACATTTTACCTGAGTGTATTATTATTCATGTAGCCAGCTATTTTGCTAGCTAGATGGCCGTGTCGTTTTCCAGACTGACTCTTCTTTCTTGACTTCAACATCCACGCGTAACGTTTGCTAGGTAGGAGGAACCTGTGCTCTTGCTCTTGATACTACCATTTAAACCAAATATAAAAATAGGTATTTTCCAACGAAGACAGAGAGTTGTAAATGTTTAAACTCGCTGGTCAGCTACAAAACTGGTAATGTCGTCAAGCAAACTTCGAATCTCGAATTGAGCGTGCAAAAACGTTACCATGGTAACAAACGGGTCCTTATGTGGATCAAACAGCATGGTTTTCCCCACGATACTTTCGAGAGTACGCTGTGTGATACCGAGTAGTTGGCACTTCATTACAGCAAGGTAAAGTTTAACCTACCTTTTCTCTATCAAAACAGAGTTAAATTGTTTCAAGAACGACATGAGTGTTGGCATGATCATAATGAATTATTATTATTTATTTTTCACCGGGTATTTTCTGGCTGTGTCCTGTTTAAATAGGCGACCAAGGTTCGTTTCAACCGCTTGTTTTTTAGATACTTTTGACAATAGCAGAAACCAGGGATTTTTTTTCTTTTTCTTTTTGCTTTTTAAATGACAAACGTTTAGCTAAATTTCTTGTTTTCCGTTATTACTGCCAAATTAAATGTACCACTCAACTTAGTTTTTATTGGTGGGTAAGCCTTCGGCGACGCAATTGGCTAGTAGCTCCATCAACTGCACTGTAAAACATAAAGTTTTACTGCTTTGCTTTTAGACTGTGCAATATCAACACACAGTATACATACACAGACCATACTTATATTGTAGGCTCTGAGGCCGTTTAGCCTGTCATAATTGATTAATAGAATTTCTTAATATTGTTGTATT
Organism: Galaxias rostratus; assembly: GCA_036024795.1. NCBI lineage: Eukaryota > Metazoa > Chordata > Actinopteri > Galaxiiformes > Galaxiidae > Galaxias > Galaxias rostratus. The sequence continues at coordinate 275 of JAVQJS010136541.1, read as the reverse complement.
ATGCTCTTGCATCGTCTTTTCTGAAAATCACAGCACAGTACGTTTTCTTCAGGATGTACTGGAGTTGGAGGCATCAAGTTCCAAAGTATGGTTGAGGCCAAACGTGTACATACACCTTGACGACAGATATTCAAATTCTTTTTCAGAACACCACACATTGCAATGGCTTGAAAGGCTGTCGTTTAAGGATGAAACCCTTACCACAAGACTGCGGTCACATTTTACTAGCTTAATCCGTGTTGTTTTCACACAATATACAATCAATTAACACGTGT
>JAVQJS010136539.1:0-14575 GCA_036024795.1 Galaxias rostratus | reverse complement strand
ACAAAGATGGGCGGAGTCGAGCAATGTTTTTTAGGTGAAAAAAGGCAGTTCGGGTTACTTGCTTGATGTGATGTTCGAAGGACAGGGTGGAGTCGAAGTGAATGCCAAGGTTGCGAATTAGTGGGGATGGAGTGAGGGTTGTGTTGTCTATGTTAAGGTGGAAGTCTTGGATGGATTTGAAATAAACCAACAATGCCACAAGTATAAAAAGGTGTGATGTGAGAGCATAAGAACTTACCAAAAACAAACATGCTGCTGCCATACACCACAGCTGAGTGGTGATATCTGGGTGCAGGTGGTGTGCCAGTGGTGAAAGCGCTGTAATACACCACAACCATAACACATTAATAAAATGGAAAATATATAATGAAACTGGTGGTGGAATGTCGATTTGAAAACAATAATGAGGAGGTTTCTTACCGACACCATGAGCAGTCCTTTACGTCAAAGCGAAGTAGATCATTGAGCATGTTCTTTCTGTGAATCAGGGCAAGGCAGGGGATAAGTTAAGGTAGATGCAGTTAATGATCTGCCACATAATTGCATTAGCGCCACTAACAATTTAACATAAGCAATTGGAAAACCGTCTTACCCATTGTCTCCCCCAAATACATAAATGGCATCCCTGTATGCCACAACAGTATGCTTGCTGCGCCTAAACGTCGTCAAAAATAATTCGAACATGTAAATTGAAAAGAAAGACTTAAAAGCCACTTATACCATGTAGACATATATCGAAGCCATCAGCTAATGTTGATATGGTAGCTATACCTTGCGCCAACAAATTCATCACACGGTGGAAGCCTTCTCCAACGATGGACTGTTTCGAAAGGGCCAAAATTGAGTGTCAAATATTCAACACTGTCCGAGCAACTATGGTCGAAGTCAACACTTGGAGCGACTTTAGATTTGCAAGACATTGTTGCAAACAATGAATGAGCAGCGAACTGCTTGTCCCTTGGTTTTGGCTTCACATCGTCGTGGTGGTTAACATCTTCCATTAGTCGATCCTGCAGTAGTTCAAAGAATGAGTCAGAAGCCGACTAAAAATATCTAACACTTCGATTGCGTAGCTAAGCTAGCTAGCTAGCACTAGCAAGCTGAGAAAAATGTTGGCTCAAATAGCCTACTTAGGACAGTGGCCAGGTGAATGGTTTGGCCCACCAATCAGTTATATTAGATAACTTGCTAGCAAACGTTTTTGCACCATCGTGTGCATTGCATAAATCTAATAGTACACGAAACATGTTATGACTTCTTATTTGAAAAGAAACTCCAGTATCGTTGGTCACAGTCCGAAGCAAGCTAATATAAGTTGGCTTGCAAAAAAACATCTGCCGCTGTCATGACTTAGCATCGCCCACGGCGCACATAAAGCTCGTTGGATATTGTAGTTCTTTTTGTGAGCTACGATGTTAAGTCTTCACCGATGGTCAAACGTCTTGATCTACTCATAATGACCTTTTTTGTACAGACACTCTGCGCCAAACATCCTTATATTATGATGTATAGATCTGAAAACTTGATAAATAACTGGAGAGTAGTATCCCACTGAGCGAACACTTATTTGTCGGCACTCGTGTCCTCCCAAAAAATAGAAACAGACAACTCTATTCAAACAAGGCCAGAACAACATTGTTTTATTTGCTTTATTTTATTTTGGATGAAGGTATAGGTAAAGGTATACCCTCACTTTGAAAACAATTTATAGCGTTACATGTTCAACATCAATAAGAAACATTTTAAAAACAAACTTGAAGTGTGCAGATTGTGTGAGGAACTTTTCAGTTCAATGTAGTTTCATCAGATAGTCTCCAAAAACGGCAAACAAGTTAGATTGATGGAGACATAGCTTGCTGGTCACATGATTGAGAATTGTACAGAACACATCATAAAATAAAACAAAAATACTGACAAAAACACTGTTACAAGCACATTCTCGATCATCCCTATGTTGCTAAATGGCCTCTAAATGGCACTTATGTCACAGTTGAGCTCACCAATTTATAATGTCTCTCACATGACCCCACAACTTGGTGATCCACAGATTCACTCCCAACTCTGTCAGGTACTGTAGTTCCGGGGTCAGCATCTTATGGCACAGTTTGCGGTGGGCTTTGTCAACATTTTTCTTCAGATTGTAGCCCATAATTGACTTTCGCCCAAAAGGTTGCCATGGCTGCATGGCAGTGTCTTGTATGTTTCCGGCCTCTACGGCGTGACCCCCCTCGATGCAGATTTCGGACATCTTTAAATTCCTCCTCCTGAGCTCGGCCACATCTTTTTCCATACGCTGGTGCCCATATGCTTTCACTTTACTCCAGAAGGAGATGTTGAAGTGTTGGTAGATCTGCCAGTCTATACTATTCCATTCAAGGGCCTTGGCTCTCAGCTCTGGGGTCAGTTTAGACACAGTAGAACCCTTTCGGGCATTTAGCTTAAAGAAGAGCAAGTCATCCATCTCCCAGCAGAGGGCATCTTTGAGCAGGATGAGTGACTCCTCAAAATATTCAACCAGCATGACCAGCTGGAAGCGTTCAGTGATAGACCTGATTCCTTCCTTTACTCTGGGATCGCTTAGCTCCAAAGTGTTGTCCTGTCCAAAGTCAAAGAACAACAGATTCTTGAGGTAGAAGGAGTACAAGCCCTGTGGCTCAAAGTAGTAGTTAGGGTCCCTGAGGAACTCCGTTAGCTTGTCATCCCCTGGGATCTTCCAGGTCAGAGGAACCTGGCGACCAAAGTAGTGGAAGGAGGACTCAAATAGCTCTGCTGGGTCTCGCAGTATAGTGATGTAGGACGTGTCTATGGGGAGCACCTTGGCCAACTCAGGTGCATTGAAACGCATGTGGTTACAGATTATATTAAAGCACATCCCGGGCTTGTAGTCTTTAACCAAGGAGCGTTGGAAAGGCGATGGGTAGAAGAAGTCATTTCGACTGGCAGGGAAGGCAAATTTAAGCCTATGCTTTTCTCCAAACCTAAACAGGATGTTGATGAATGTGCTACTGGCTGTCTTATGGGTCTTCATAAACATGATGTCCACTTTAGGACTGCAGAGATGTGCCTGATCCTTTGGTTGATGAGAGCTGTTTGTGATTGGTGGAATGTGGGGTAGAGAGGGACGGTGTGCACAAGAGTAAGGCACTGGAATCCTAGTGAGGATAGCATAAAGATGTGAAATACATTCTACATTGAACAATGGCAAACACAGACAGAATAGTTACATTATATTGTGGCGTTACTTATGCTTAATCATAAAATCTGTTGCAGGCCACGACTGACTACTTTTGACTGACATTCATTGTAAATATACTGTTTGCAATGACAATTATTTTGTACTATTAATCAAAATTTGTGTTCAGTATCGCAGTGCAGAAGCAATGGTCATTGCTGACTAATTTGAGCCTTACTCAGGTAGATCAAAGTGTGTCGTTGGGGCAGAGAGGCAGTACATTAGAATCATGCAGCTGGTCACGAGGGTACCCAGTACCAGGCCTTTACACATGGACCTCCACTGCCTCCTCTGCTGGCCAGCCATGGTCCCAAATAGACAAATATCTGTAAGTAGAAAGACAAAATTTCTTAATATAACTATTAACAAGCCAAGGGAAAAAAATCCTTAAATATTATTAAACATGTCAGTGTCAGGTGCAGTGCACATATACCATCAAAATAAAAAATAAGGACGTTGTTTATTGTGATTTGTGTTCTTTGTAGACATCCTTGGCCAGGTGCGGAAAACAATGCATCAACTTCAAAAGAATACCTTAGAAGGATGAGCACACAAAGACACGTCATGTGATTCTTAAAACGGTGCAAGTAGCACCGTGCAACCAAAGTTTGCTTTCAATAACCCTATTATTATAGATTATGACTCATCATGACCAAAGGGCTCTGTGTGTCCCCATCTGTTTATTATATGGTTCCAGTGTCTCATGTGCCCAATTTGAGAGCATAAAGGAACTCTCCAATGGCGGTTTTCAATTTGCACATGATGCTGCCCCCACGTACTTACCTTCTCATTGAGACTTTGAACACGTTCCTTTTGTAAATCTGTTTATAAAGACTAATATTTTTAAAAAAGCAGTTCTTGATTTGTCTTTCGGTTGACCACGTGGCTAGAGAGTCTACATGGACGCGACAAAGTCACCATTTGTCACATTGGGTCATCTGGCCCCATAGTTAATAATGCATTCCTGTGGAAAGTGATCCTCCACCTCCAGACTTCTTTCCACTTGGTAATCAGACACAGTACACGGCATGATAAAAAAGCATCTGAGGACGTCTGCACTCGCCTGGTGCATCAGATGGAAAGGATCCAAGAGGCCTGTCCTTGTCTTTATTTAAGCCATTCAAATGCAATAGGGCGTGTTCACAATAATCGTGTCACTTTTCCCCATCACAATAAAACGTTTTAAACATATGCTTACCAGGATTCATGATTGTTGCTAACTGGGTTATAAGGGTTATTATCTGGCTTTCTGTATAAACTCCACAACGGATTTATTATCATTGACAAAGGGGAGTAATCTCCTCACCTTCATAGCTAACCGGTGCACTGGGAGACATTGTAGAGCTATTCTGTATTCAGAGTTCTATGAAACCAGGCTTGGTTTTTAAATGGCCCTTAGCAGGAGTGTGGGCTTCATTAGTTCAGCAAATCCTCTGCGTCACAGATGTTCCCAACAGCCATTAGCTTTAAAACCTGATGGCCCCTTGGGACCCATGACGACAATTTTGTAACCCAGTTGATAATATCACCTCATACATGGATGCCTAGCCTGAAGATGGACAAAGTATTGTTTTCTCAGCATGTCTTTTTAAAGGCTTTTTTCCTGCCCATTCAATGGTCAAGTTTTGTGTGGTGTCAGGTTTAAAGTTTGCTCAGGATAAACAGGAGTGCACATGCAATGCCCTGAATACAACCCCAAAGCACTTTTCCCTGATTGCTATAGACAGCTTTATATTGGTTGGCCAAACGGTGAACCTCAGAAACATAAGAAACTGATATGATATAACATCATTTGTAGTAGTAATAGCAGTGAAGAAATACCTTTTGAAAATATATAATGTGTTAAACAATTCTCACATACCTTTCTTTAAACCTGAGCACATATGGCTAATAGTGTTACATTATTATAATTTACTGACATTGTAGTAATATCACACATTGATCCAAGGCATGTTGCTGGAATAATATATTTCCATAAGTGAATCAGTTAAGAAATTGGCAATCATACGTTACCCTTTTGTGCATTAATCCAAGAACCCTATGACAGTGGTTCCATCCCCAAGTGCATGGCTTGAAGTGTGCACCACAGCTCCAGCTGTCTTAGAGAAGCAGCGCCCTGTGCTGACGATTTACACCTGATCCTGAGAAACACATGCTTTCATCCAGATCGCACCACATAGTCCAAAGCGCTCCCTGTCCCAAGTGCAATGCTCCAAAACACAGTGACCCAGCGAATGCTTTCTGCTATCTCTGTTCGTCTAGGTACACGCACAGCCAAGCCTATTCCTCCACCATACCATTCCAATTTCCACTTTAAAACTGATTCAACTGCACCAGTGCACTCCAGGGAGGCTAATCCAGCTGTGACGTCAGGCTCACTGTCTAGGGACCGGCACTTGTCAGTGTGTTCGAAAGAGGAAGAGAAAGGAGGGGGAGCGAGAGGGAGGAGGGTATAGGCCCAATTCTCTGGTTGCAGACAGAAGGCTATTGAGAACTGACCCTGGATTCTGAGCTGCTGCAAGCTGATAGGAGGGTTGGAAAAAGTATAACAAGAACAAATGCAAGATGCCAAGACACAAAAGCCTCAATTGTTACCGATAAACAAGCCTGCTTTCTCCTCATTTTTAAAGGGTATATTCTTTTGTTTATAGATGTCATTAAAAGGGTGTTTGACTAGTAAACCCATGGAATATCTATAGAGATTATTAATTCAAGAAATTATCCATGCAAAGTACACAGACAGGATTACACAGATATTGTATTTCCAGCATTACAATCGTTAAATTGAGATAATTTTCAGATAATCATCTGCATACTCTTCATCCTGTTGTTATTTTGGTTTTAAGATTACAACAAAGTATTAATGTGGAATATATCATTTTAGATAAAAACATATCTAACTTCTGGGCTTGTAGGACTTTAACGCCGAAGGAACATGTCTCTCTACTATACACTGATGGGAATGTCAATGAAGAATACGATTGACATCCAACCATTAGTCCATTGGCCTTTGGATGCCAGAGCATTGCAATATGTGGTCACCGAGCAGAGCCAGAACTACAGCATGCGGTGGCTCATTCCCTAGACACAGTAGACTTTCAGCATCCCAGGGGAGACAGCACATGGATCATCTCATCCTTCGTGTCCTCGGGGACAACACTGAGTCCTTTGTCAAGCAGTGTTGTTGCACGCACACATGCACATGAGTGCCAGCCCGAGCCCCGGACTGGGCGGGCATGTGCGGAATGCCGATCAGGCGCGCGGGGAGCTCCAGAGGATTCAGCGAGTGAATAAGGAGCAAGAGGAGCAGAGGGCATGACTGGACTGGCCCACATGGAATCACAGCGCCATCATATCACCCAGGAGGGGGTCTCTCCTCACTTCATCCCACCACTAACCCTTTGTTCCCCTCCTCCTCTTTCAAAATCCACCAACCTCAGGCTCTCTCCATACAATGAATGTTTAACAAACTACAGCCCCACAACAAATGTAGAATGTATGAGGTTCATATGACTAATATCCGACTTTAAAAGACAGACATTTAATAAACAATTTTATTTCTTATAAATGACACTACTTTCTGACTTTTATTATGTTATACAAGGCAACTGTAAGCAGTAATACTCGCCTAAAGGTACATTGTAAATTAAATGAATACCAAAATCCTCCAATGTCTTTGAAGTGTTTTAGTAAAGGATAGAGGCCGTTGTTAAGAAATCAATGGCACAGGAATATAGTTAATAGTAATCGAGCAAGACAGACATGACTCACAGTAATCGATGCGACCAATGCAAACATTGTGTTATCATGGTTCTCATCCAGCATGTCAGCTTGCAAACATGCACGACACATGTTACACCCATGTCACCGTACATTGGTTCCCACTTGTACCATGAAACACATGTACGCAACTTCTGTGGGTTACACACATAAAATCAGTCCGTATGGAACATCTTCTGCCCAGGTTCGTTATTGCTTCTTGGCTTTCTTCTTTTTCTTGTCTGCTTTGCCGGCTTCGTCGTGGGCTTTTCTCTTTGCGCTCAGCTTGTTTGCCTGTAGAGGGGGGTAGTTAATGAACGGTGGGTAGGGCAATGAGCATAGTACTTTTAAACAGGTGACCAGAACACAAAGGACCCAAATGGAACATTGATTAGAATGCAAGCTTTCCAGAGTGAAACAACTCAATCCAGTTAATCGTTACCCTCAAGGTTGCAGCATTGAGGCAAATTAGGGCCTAATGATAGGTATTGCAGCTTGTTTGCGCTACATTACATACTACATTTCATACATTACCCATCTACACTAGAAAAGCAGATTCAGTAGACTGTGATGGGATAACACCAAAACAAATCAGCATGGACAAGTGGAAAAAGCTGGGGAACCAAAAAAAAAAAAGAAAAACGGGCAGCTCACCTCTCGGACGGTTCTCTTCTTTCCAAACATGATCTTGTCGTAGAGGTACTTCTCCCTCTTTTTCATCATCATGATGGCCAGGCGTTTTTCCTCTGCCTTCTCATCCTGGTCCAGACGCTGGCGGTTCTCTGCCTTCATCTTTCCTGGGGTCACCTTCACTGGTAGAGACTAGGACAAAGAGTGGGTTAGTGACTCCCACCAGGTCCAAAGAGAAATCCCAAGGAAAAGAAGTGCCAACGATTTGGATTTCATGTCCCTCACCTTGCCCTGAGACCGTTGCTTTTCAATCTTCTTCAGATTCTTCTCATCAGCCACCTCCTCCTCATCCTCTTCCTCCTCTTCATCTTCTTCCTCATCCTCGTCTTCTTCTTCCTCTTCCTCCTCCTCCTCCTCCTCTTGAACTGTTAATAGAGAAGAAGTAAAACAAACATCTTTTGTAAAGCTACACACAGACACACAATGTAAGGAAGGTTTGTGTCATGTGAAGTTGGTTCCTACTGGGCTTTTCGCCAGACTGCAGCGCCATGAGCCTCAGCTTCTCCGGGGGCACGTAGTCTCCATCCTTCACCTCCACGAACGGCGACAGGTGGGGGGGCAGTGACACTCCCAAGAAGTAGTCCTCCACAGGCAGGAGCATCTTAGCGTTGACACAGTCAAACACCCACTGGGGCTGGATGTAGTACCTGGCACGATAGAGCAGAGACCATATGAAGCTACACAGACCAATTTAATACACGCCTGTGAGGAGCATTTTCTATCGAAAAGCCATGCTGAGATTACAACCATCTGAAATGATTGGATCTCTGAGAGCCAGTACACAACATATAGGGCTAGATATAGTGGATACACTGAAATACCAAACTTAGACATGACATCAGATTTCCACATCACATCATGTATAGATCCAAGTCATAGAAACAAATTAAGGGTAGGGTTTCATGGACGTTGATGACCAGAACAGAGAAGCAGATCAAGGGAGAAGACTACAGAGATTTGGGCAGTTACTTGGCCCACACGCCCCGCCCTTGGGAAATCTCCAAGAACAGGGTGTCTTTGACACAAAGGAAGGAGCAGGATGAGCTGACTGAAAGGGTACATTGTGGGCCTTGTACCATTCAGAGGGACACAACTTAAACCCAGTTGGGCTCTGGCCTCTGTCAGGAAATGGCTGAAAATACACAGGACAATGATATGAAAAGGCCAAAATAAAAAATGTAAATAAAAAAGAAGCGCAAGCTGTTTCAGACAACTGTTCCGCGTGCTCTCTTTCGTACCGGTTAATGTACTGCTTCTCCACGTTGGGCCTGTCCACAATCTGATGTGTGATGGTCTCGTCTGTCACTTCGTAGGTGGCACCGATGCAGGCGGACTTGTCCCAGGACACCTCAGCGCCAAAGCATCTATCCAAGGGAGGGGGAACCAAATAATTAAAGAAAAGAGGAAATGTGTTGGGTAAATGAAATTAGTCAAAGTGTGTTATGTTGCCTGCTTGAAAATATGTGCTCTTTAATATGTCTCATTTGTGCTGCACACTGTAAAATGTTGATGAAAGATTCCTGACATACGAGACATTGCTTAGCTCCGAATCGCAAGGTTTGTGTCTCGGGAGCCAACACCAACCTCAGGATGAAAGACAGCGACTCTCTGGGGATCTCCCGGTTGAGGAAAAACTTGAGGCCTTCAAAGAGCTTTTTCTCAGCTTCCTGCTGTTTCTGCTCCTTCTCTCTAGCTTCCATGTTCTGCAGGTCCTCCTAGAGAAAAGGAGGGAGAAAAAAAAAAATAACATATTCGGCCAGGACAGGGAAGGCTTCACAACACACTCCCTGTACTTGTTTCATCATTGTGTTTTCCAACACCTCTACCCTAACGACTCCGCTGGTGTTCTCCCTAGTCCAACACCTCCAATTGCAGGAGTCTAAACCATGTCTTCTGAGGATTATTAGATGAGCAACAGTGCTTTACAAAGACTTGTAGCTTTTAATAAACCACTCTGTCTTGTAAGATTTGATAAACGCTATTATTGAATAATGTCTTGCGGAATGATCAGATCGGCTTCATGATCAGGTTTGTGTCCGGGAGTATAGGTAGCGTACCCCTTCAGCGGGGAACAGGTCCATCTGGGTCTCCTCCTCTTCCGCGGTGGCAACCACCCGGGCAAGACTGGCGCTCAAGGCAGACAGTTTCTGTCAGGGACCAAGAGAGAGCATGTGACAAACCCTCTACCTGACCTCTACCATTTGACTTTTCACTCCGTGCAACTTTTTTTTCTAGAGAAAAAGAGCAGCACATCTACATTGCTCGAGGAAGACCAACCTCCAAGTAGCTCTCAGAGTCCAAAGCATACTCCTCTTCATCTACTGCCTTCAGGTCTGCCTCGTCTTTGCTGTCAAGCTGTCAGGAATGGAAAGATTAACTAAAGTAGTACATAAAAGACACATGACTGGTCCATCGACAGAGAACCCCACAGCGTGACTTAAACTGTAACGTTCATTAATGAACGCGTTACGGGTAATAAATTACAGTTCAAGGGCAATGATTTCCTCAAACGGATTCGTGCTGCCAGTGGTGAGGTACCTTGGGCGGGTAGTGCAGGTTAAGGGACTGGTAGAGGCGGAAGTTGATGAAGCCAAAGAGGGTGGTGTACATCTCTGTGAAAGTGGCCATTACTCGATAATCCACGTCGGTTGGGTGCTGGTGGAGAAACAAGGGGAAACATAAGCACAAGGGCAGACATTGCCGTTCTCAACAGAATACGGTATTTCTGGGGTCAGAGGCCTCAAGCACCCGAGCATATTGAATGGCTTCCAGTGGGAGCATCCTATCACGTTCATTAAGCGCAGTCATGCGCCTGGCTTTAAAGAAGCACAAGCCTGCTAGCTTTTTAAACAACCTTGAGAGTTGTGCAAACACACTGTCCCTCGCCTCTTCAAAGTCACAGCTTTATCTGTAAAACTATGATCACCAGCACACGAGCATGGTGGGAAGTCAATGCTCAGTCAACAGTAGGTCAAATAGACACATTCCACTGAGGCCTCTCTTCCAGTCACATTAAGATACAACAGGTCACAGTCATAACAAAAAGACCTGGAATATGTTCATTAACAATGATTTACTTCTGTGTATAGTTATGCAGACCAAACTAAACGACATGCATTTATCCTAAAAAATGTATTGTGAAATAAATCAGACCTGGATTAACACACAGTGCATGAGATATTAAACGCTCATAACACTACTTTGCTAATGCAGTGCTGATTCTTAAATAAAAGATGACACTTGACGTTGCTTCCTCACTTACATCATGAGAAAACTGGTAAGGCACCAGCCATGTGATGAGCTGCCCAAGCACTTCGGCTTGGTAGTAGATCCCTTTGATAGATAGAAAAACCTGTCCAAAAAAATAAATAGGGTAGCAGTTTAATATGCTGTACAGTGCGGACCGAATAAACTCACCATGACCCTTCTAGGGTAGACTCCACTTCCTAAATCACAACCCTTTATCACTTCCTTCACATCCTAAGAGATGAAGTGGTGCATGCAAGAGTAGAACAAACTACACCCTGGACTGAACTACCTTTTTTAGTGACCGCGATGTGATTATGTAGTTCATCCACTCCACAGTGAGGCGCCTGCATAGTTGGATGGTCTGCACGTGGCATTTTCCTGTGCGGGCAAAGGTAGAGAAGAGGAAGCACATCGACAGGGGATCGTCAATGTCACGGAGAGCATCGATGAAAGTCGGATACCTAACACACAAGTAGAGGAAAAAAACACCAGACAGATATTTTTAAAGTGTGCAAAATCACAAAAAAGAACACACCCAGACCTCTCCCAACACATTTTCTAAAAATCCTTTTTAGTGGCCTTTGTTGGAATATAGCACCATCTAGTGATGAGTTCTAATATTACACCAGTTGAATCCCACCTCTCCTTGATAATGTGGTCCAACTTGTAGCTTGGCTTGTTTGACCTCAGTCTCTCCACACTAGTCCATTCAGATTTTCCATAGGCTTTCCTCAACTTACGAACAAAGATCTGCGATGGCACAGGCCAGAACAAGAAAAGCAAGGTTTTTGGATGCATAATTTAACAAGTCAAATTGACATCGTTTGGACAGTAACACTTAAAATATCAGTTGTAAAAACAGCAGCTGCTATAATAGTACGTGTATTTTGAGTGTCTGACTGCAAAGCACAAACAAGACAATGATATTACCTTGTATTCCCTGAACTTCTTAACAATGGGCTCATGCAGAAGAAAGCGGATGTCTTTGAGCAGATAGAATGTTCGAGGAGCTGTAGATCCCTTGTTTACTTTCTTCTTGTTCTTAGGCTCATGAGGGTAGATCCCCTTCAGAATACACAGGCGTCTACAAACCAGAAGGCCAAGGCCAATGGGGAGGCACAAAAAAAGTAAACTTATGACACCAACATTGACATCAAGTTTAACAAATACGGTCTTACTCTAAAGGCAACACACAGCAAACAATGTGACGTTCAAGTTACCTGAAATCTGCAAGGCTCAGTTGCAGCTTCTTACGTGCTTTGTTTCTTGTAATGTAGTTGGTGGCAGAACCCCTCTCAAACTGAAAATATATTTAAGTACATATAGGGTATGTGAATGACCGTACTGTGGTAAGAAACACAAATGGGATTGTATATTACAGTCAGCTAAACGCTGAACCGCAAAACACCATAGAATAAAACTAACGTATCTCGTTTGATACGGGCAGGATGCTAATAGCTTGATAGCTAGCTAACTTAACCAACGCAGTAGAGTAAAAATAGGTCTATTAGTTACACTAGCTATATTTTAATTTACCTTTTTCTTCTGAAGACCTCCCATTTAACAAGCACAATGTCTATCTACGCTGGAATACGAATTATTTGGTTTTAAAACTATAGCCTGTGCTAATATGTAAACATATATTACAGCACAACAGGCTGCGGCTGATGCACGTGTTGCCTGACATGCGCGGAAGAATTCGTTGTCAGTCAGGACCCCGACATGACGTAGTTGAGCCTGACTATAATTGTTTTCTCGGCTTGAGATCATTGCTGATTTAACTATTCCCGTTGTGATATAAGACAATTCATGACTTTGATAGTTGGATATACACACGTTGCTACATGTTTGTGCTTTTATCTTTGTGCGTGTTTGTGTATGTGCGCGCGCGCGTGTGTGTGTGTGTGCGTGTGTGTGTGTGTGTGTGTGTGTGTGTGTGTGTGTGTGTGTGTGTGTGTGTGTGTGTGTCCAGGTATGGTGGTGGTAGATGAGCTTCATATGGTCGGTGACTCTGGTAGAGGTTACCTTCTGGAGCTCCTTCTCACCAAGATACGCTACATTTCCCAGAAGCACAACCGCACACGGTTAGTGTGTGTGTGTGTGTGTGTGTGTGTGTGTGTGTGTGTGTGTGTGTGTGTGTGCACCTGTGCGTGCGTGACACATCGAAGGTGAGCCCCGTTCTGCAGCTGCTCTTAACCCGCTCTCTGCCGTCTGTGGTTGTATGTGTGCGTGTGTCTCCAGGCCTCTGTCTGAGGGGGTGCAGATCGTGGGGATGAGTGCCACCTTACCCAACCTCTCCCTCCTGGCCGGCTGGCTGGACGCGGAGCTTTACCAGACCGACTACAGGCCCGTGCCCCTGCACGAGATGCTCAAAGTGGGCAACAGCATCTACGACAGCAGCCTGGCCCTGGTCCGCCGGTTCACCCCAGCACTCCCAGTCAAGGTACTGGGAACTCGCTAGCCGCCTGTGCTTATGTGTGCAAAATATTAGCGTGCGGCAATTTTGCAAATATAAATAAATGTGATCAATTGTATAACTGTGATATATTGATTGTATGAAGCATGAGCAGCTGTCTTAAACAGTACGGTAGTGGATGAGTGTGTTTAAGCTGTCTAGTCGTCCAGGGAAACAAGGAGTGCATGTATGAGACAGTGAGAGTAAGGGTGTAGCTAAGCTGTCTGGTCGTTAAGGTGGTGCTGTTGTTTCCAGGGCGACGATGACCACATAGTGAGTCTGTGCTATGAGACGGTGAGAGATGGCCATTCCGTGCTCCTGTTCTGCCCTTCCAAAGTCTGGTGTGAGAAACTAGCAGACGGCATCGCCCGGGAGTTCTACAACCTTAAACAAGCCGGTTAGTAAAAAACACCAGCAATTCTTCTTCCGTGGTTATTGAAAGAGCGCAGTAACGAATTTCAAGTCCGAACGATGTTTTCTCCGGATTTTTCCCGACCTCCTGGTTCCAGAGCGCCGAGCCGTCGGGGAGGCAGGGGGCGGGGCGGAGAGCCAGGCTGTGCGTCTGGACCAGGGGAGGTTGGTGGACGTGGTGGCCCAGCTGAGACGCACCCCGGCCGGGCTCGACTCGACCCTGAGTCGCACCGTGCCCTGGGGAGTGGCTTTTCATCACGCAGGTACACACCCACAGCAGAGTGTGTGTGTGTGTGTGTGTGTGTGTGTGTACTATTCACACACTACACTATATACATACATGTATACATATAAACAATCTATGGACACACGTTCAATGTTATATAAATACTGTATATTTACGCTCATTCATTGATATATAAATACTGTACATATACACACATTCAACCAAACATTCAACAAACTACTTTTCGACGGGGCGTGCGGCCGTTTTGTCCCTGCAGGCCTGACGTTTGACGAGCGTGACATTTTGGAAGGGGCGTTCCGTCAGAGCGTTGTCCGGGTGCTGGCCGCGACCTCCACGCTGTCCTCAGGGGTCAACCTCCCGGCACGCAGGGTCATCATCCGGACCCCCACCTTCAACGGACGCCTGCTCGACCCCCTCACCTACAAGCAGATGACTGGACGAGCAGGCAGGAAGGGGGTGGACACCACAGGTGAGAATGAGAGGGAAGCCGAGTTCCCATCACAAATGCTTCACACTACAAGTGGTTTGGAGT
>JAVQJS010136530.1:0-14447 GCA_036024795.1 Galaxias rostratus | reverse complement strand
GCCAGATATTTAAATCAAGACAGTTCTCTGGGGATTTCTATGATGTCCGGGCTCAGCCAGAGAGCAGGACGTTTTAAAGTCATAGTAACGCTCAGAGCAGGTTGCAAGATGAATCCTAGGGAAACAGATGGATAACAGACTGATCGTTTTCTATCGTACCTCTGTGGGGAATCTTCCTCATACCTTGACTCTGCAGATAGTATGGAAAATGTGCGAAGTGCAAATAGCAGGCCAGGTTGTTGCACTACAAATCTAAATTGACATTGAAATGCACCAAGCGCGAGAGAGTTTCTCGTCACCACGTAGCCTACCGACTCACTAACTGTCCCCACTATAAAGTGATCAGTACCTGCTCTAATCATCTCGATGTGAATGCAAGAGAGCTTATCTCTACTACTTTAGTCAAGTGAGTGTCGGCCACGGCTCAGCTCTAAAAGATGTTAAATCTTTGGCAAAAGCAATGAGTCAGCAAGACGAAACACTGCAGAGGATATCGAAACATTTCTGTACCAAAGCTAAAGTTCACCTTCCAAAGCAGGTACCAACTCCCACACCGAGAGACTCCCACTGCAGCGTACGAGTCAGCGTTCAAAAACCAAACGCCACACCTCGGTCTGCGACCGAACAAGACGTTTGGCCAACATACAAAAAAGTATATTGCTTGTTGCATAAAGAGAACGTGACATACTTAAGTAGAGCATCCACGTCGGCGAACATGTTCGGGTAAACAAACGCAAGGTGTGTTGTCGAAGGAAATGGCTGTTTGCGTTCACCTTTGAAAGAGAACCACGCGGGGGGGGGTCTTCGGTTCATTCTTAAAAGTCCTGGTATTCATTTATATTCTCTTTCAGGCGAAGAGATCAGTGCTACATCGCCGCGGGAACGGGGTGCAAGGCTGGAGCACCATGTGGAGGAGGCTCATTAGAAGTGTTGCTCTAGGTTTGGAGGGGGGGGGGTGTTGGGGGTGACAAAGATGGAGTGTCCCAGAGCCATGGCGGTTTTCGATGCTCACATTCCATAACCAGGGTTTACAGAACCCCAGGATTGTTTGGGGTATTACTGTGTTCTTTAGAGACGTGCATGTAAAAGTGCATTGCTCTGATCATGCGTAGGTTAGATGTATGATGACCCATGTGTATTCATTATCATCTGTTGACTTGTTCTTTTCATTTAATGCAAAAAATTATTCTTTTCCAGTACTTTGTTCAGTACAGTGGTTCTCTCTCTCTGGAACTTGATATTTGCAGATTTTCTTTTTCTTTGATCTTTCTCTATTCTGCTATTCATTTCTCACGCAAATAGTGTTTTCTTTCCGTAAATAAAACGCTGTGTAAATGTAGCTGTATACTGTGGAGGTTTGCTCAAATTATTCTGCTCTAAACAATTTGATTTTCTTGGGTAAAGTAAAGGAGAGGGTTGGGGAAATAATACTCCATAGACCACCAGCAAAAATCCGGTTTAAAAAACAAAGCTTTTCAGTGGAACGGTGCAATTGCTCAAGGCGATGCCACTCACCACCACACTCTCAAGCTGTTGAAGTCACGCTTGGAAAAACATTTGATGCAGAGGAAAGGTCAAAGTAAGGTGGTCAACAGATAAACAGCACCGCCTTCTCCTTAAATAACCGCTACACCTAAATAACTGTTCAATAGATGCATTACCAAACCGATGGAAGTTACATCGTTGACTAGACTTGGAACAGCTTAAGGGACGATTAAAATAAAAAATGACCAGGACTTGCCATTTGTTTTTTAGAATTATCTCGCTTTAGTGAATTTAATCTCACGTAATAAAACTTAAGTTAACAAGTTTAACCACTTGGTTTACCACTGTAATAACACAATTAGCATATTAAATCTATACGCTAAACATTTAAAAAGTGAATTGTTATTATGTTTATGTTTTTATAAATGCTTGAATGTCCTACATTTCTCATAAATGAAAATAGTTTTGACAGTAGAGCAGAAAAAGCCATACTCCTGTATAACAAGTGGGTTGCAACCTGGCTATGGACATGCGGTGGGCAGAGCTATAAGCTGCTTGCATATGGAACATATATTTCCGGAGTGATCGTTGCACGACCTTCATCAGTGGAGCCCACCTGGTCCCCTTCAGTGCCAACATAACACTGTACCCATGCTAGGCACATTTCCTGCACCAGTCACCCACACACATACGCATATATGCTCACACACACACACACACACACACACACACACACACACACACACACACACACACACACACACATACATGCATCCAAAGCCCGTTTTGGCCCCGAAACCACCGCTAGGCAAGTGATGCATGTCTCTCACACATAGTGTGAAAACATTTTGTCTTGTCCAGAGGGGCTGAGAACCTGATCCAAAAGACAGAGAACCAGAAGCCAGAACGTTCTCTTTTTTTCCACCATCGGTGCACTCTGTTGCTCAGTTTAGGCCAATTCTGTACAACGTAGGGACATGCTGGTGGGTGTTCATTCACGGATGGAAACAGTGTTGTATGTTTATGCAAAATATGTATTTAGAACTGAACGTTTATGGATACGTTCCTTTCCACTGACACCGAGTGAAAACACAATGTATCTTCATTTACCACAGAAACCCAGGGTCTTTGCACCCCAGACCTGGTGAGCAACATGGAGCAACTCCACCGTGACACCACGGAAGCGATTAAAAAAAAAATGCGCTGTGGCGTTTCTCCGTGTTAAAGTGACAACATCCCCGACACTTTAGACAGCACAGGGACCCCTTGCTTTGTAACCTGATGTTCAAAAGAATTTAACCGTAAACAGCACAGCCAGCCCATTAAAAGCAGCGGTACAACAACAACAAAAAAACGAATCGCACTGAAACAAAACTACAGAACTACCAGGAAGGGATCGGCGTGAACGTTGCCGGGAGGAACATAGGGCACAACACTTAAAGCCCACGGCGTCGTTTTTCCGAGGCCCTACACGACCCGTGTCAACGACACCGAGAAGCATCGGGGCCCGGCGAAACCACACAATCCTGCACTAAAAAGCCCGATCACGCTTCTGCCCTCCCACGTGGATGACGAGAGTCCTCCTCCTGAGGCCTTCCTCCAGTCAATAGCAGCGGTGTGAATCTAAATATATTCCAAGGGATTCTTTTTCTCTCTTTCTTAGTCTGCGTGGCAATGAAGTCAACGGGCTGTTTGTTTCCTCGCTCTGACGGTTGCCCTGCGTGCGGAGACCCGGGACGCCCGGGTCAGAGGGAGAAGCCACGGGGGAGATGATGACTCGGAGCACGGGAATCCGCGGGATGGGAGGCGGTGAGATGACTGACTTGAGGTGTGGCCTTGTCGGTTCCCTACGGAGGGAAAGAAGAGCTTTCTCCGCGGCCTCGTCTTCGACCTGGCCGGCTTTGACACCGTTTGATCGACGGCGCTATGGTTACGCGTCGTTTGTGAATCGACGTCAACCACGCAATGCGTCGTAATCTACCGCCTGCGGTATACTATCCCAGCCGTAGGCTTATAAACCAGCACAAGATGATAAGATTAGACAACCGCAGTTTCCCTCGGGATCAATAAAGCATCTTTCACTCCATTCCGTGAGGGCACTGATGAAATCTAGAGTCTATGAAACCTGTTTAGACGGGGGGGAAAAGCCACAGTGGATCACATTATAAATCGGAAACGCTTCCTCTGCACACTTCACCAGCTAATCTGACCATTCTCTGCGCCTGTTGTTTGTTGCCTTGGTTACAAAGTCCTTCAGTGGCATCATAGTACAGTACAGCTCCGGCTGAATGCAGAGAAAAGCGTCATTTGATTTGGAGGAGGAGGATGTATGTTGTGCTGTATAAGGCTAAATTTAGAGAGTCCCTCACTCTCACGCTCGTGTTTTAGAATGCCATGGTTTTTGCCTTGGAACAGCCTGTAAAAAATTCATAATTCATGTGTATTAGCATACAGAGATGTGTCCTTGGCATGCACTGCCACTCAGGACTACCACTTGTCTCATCATTTTAAAGACCTTCCTTGCGTTCATTGTGGTAAAAAAAGAGCTGCAATGTGCAGCGGCGCACGCATTTTCAAAAAGATGTTGAGTGAACAATCCCATCCCACATCTTCCCTCCTGATAGGCACAAGGAGACATCTTCAGAAAGCCCGCGTGGTCCACACTAGGTGACCAGTTTACTCCAGCCTTCAGAGGGTTGACCCGTGACCCTTGTCGGCCCAGTGTATCAGACGTGACAAACTACCAGGGCTCCCCCTTGTCCTCTCTCTTCATCAACAATCATAGGTCCACATGGCTGTCACGCAAATGCTTTGTGTCTTCAGGCACTGTCATGCAACTTTAATGAAAATAGATTCCCCCCCGCCCCCATCATTCGTCCGTAAGCCTCTTGGATGGGGTTGTAAATAGCAGCCCTTCACAACACGCACGCCAGGCAAAAATTAAATGGAGCCATCTGTTGACTAGGTTTCCTTGAAGAAACGAGATGCAAAGTGACATTTGGCTCACGTAGACTTTTCTAGGAATATCTCCTTGTCAATCACGGATCCATTTGATACCGACCGAACGTGCCAAATGTCACCTCATTCACAGGGTATTCTGGCTATCAAAACAATGTGATGGTAATTAGGTTGGAAAATGCATCGATTCATCATCTTCGGGGAGGTAAGAAAGGACCACTCTGGGTCCTTGGACTGAGTTCATGAAAAAGATTTCACCTGTTAAAGGTTGACTTTAAAAGGACCTTACTTTGTGTGGCAATTTTTTTTATTTGTCATAGCATGCAAACAGCCATCACACTAAACACCACAGCCAATTGTCAACACTCTACTGAGTGTAATTTTATCCCCACCCACCTCTCCTATTGTTTTGGTTATGTTGGTTTGTTTGGAACAAAATGCAAGAAAAATTGTTATCCTGGCAAGCTAAGGAGCAAAGCAACAAAAAAATACAAATCGAAGACTGCATCTGTGCTGTACGCAGGGGGTAGCACTGATGCACAGTGCAGTGGAGTGGAGAACAGAGCAGGCGCCAGATCAAGACCACGCTAACGTCACCGTTCCTCTTTGCATAAGCGACTCACTGAAAGATGAAAACGTCCACAGTTGCAGCATGAATCAATGCTGAGGTGAAATATTAATATATATTCCATTTAAAATTCCCCTTTAAATGTGCTATTTGTGGACGCTAGCCTGTGTTGGCTCTTTGAAGCCCTTCGGCACGACAAGTGACAAATTCACTTGGTTGGACGACGGAACAACAGTGTATCGCCCCTATCTAAAACTGTCTTCTAAATGACCATCCTGCAGATCTTTCCTCTTATTTTACTCATAACAAATAATGTTCTTTTAAAACAATTGGTAGCACTGCTACCGTTCTTTGTCCTTCCAAGCAGTGGTGGCCCTTCAGGTGCTTGAAACCCCGATGGCCACTCACATACCGTCCACCGCGTTCAGCCTTACGCTGCGACCTCCAACATGGATCCGCGGCGAGCATCTCTATTTTCTCCCCATCCGATGGCGCGGGACCAGCGCCATTTGTCACACGGCTTGTATCCGTAGCGATGTGTTGATTGATGCGCGGTCAACTACAAGAGGTCTGGTTCAACTTTAACTGTCAACCCCTGTGAACTACCAACATTTATATCTCACGCCACTATAAAGCTTGACCCTATTTAGCAATAGACAGAGCCTTCTCAATTTGGAAAAAAATGTATGCCTGAGAACAGCATTGAATGTGTGTATTCTTTTTATAATGAAATGGCCCAATGAAATAGCTGAGCTAAGATACAAAAAGTTGCTTGGGTTGGATTTTTGTATGTGGGACAGCACTATACTTTGAACCTGAGACTTTAACCGGAACGTGAATAAACTGCGAAGTACTTGAAACATGAACGCTCTTTCTGTATGCATAAACATTGTGCGTTGATACTATATTATCAATGGTCCATGTTCCTCTGCGGTTTGTGGGACATGAGCATCATCTCTTAGAAAATGTGTCATTACACTCTGACAGGGAATCCAACTTTTGGTTGATAAGATTAAATGGTTTTGTGAGAGGCTATGAACATTTGAATGTGCAATACAGTACGTGTAACTTTTAAATCATGTAAATTAAGCCCGAGCACTATGCTCCAATTCAGAACACTTTTCCTAATCAACATCGAATGAATGCCTGTGATGCATGATTTACTGTAAATACATTGTCCAGAAGAACATTAAACACACGATGGTCACCGAGTTTGGTGATGTTGAGGTAATCGATACAGTTCACTGGACGGGCGTGATGCACTGTCAATACTACCAGTGAAACATGATGCGTAAAACAATTGGACCCATTACCACTGTTACTCACTCAGTCTTTCAGGCTGTGTGTGCTTCAGAAAAACAAGATTTCTCCTCAGAATGTATGGGTACGTATGAAAATCAAAGTGAAATCCAGCCCAAATGTTATACATATGTAGGCTTTATAAATCCATATTTTTCAATGGTCTCCATTGAAGCAGTTGTTTAACAATCCAAAGGAGTAAATTATGTGTATTTTTTCCCAGTTCAGGTAGACATGTATGTTTTGATGTGCGGATGCAGCAACTTGAATGATAATGGAAAATATAAAACAACTGAAAAATGAGAAGTACCGGGAATATGAAGATACTATATTTGATGGATTTTCATCAAACGACTATGAATGATACTGGCAGTAACGGCACAAAGGTATGTGGTGGTGTCCATGAGCTGAACAGTCCCTGTATCTGGAATGGACAGTGGCCAACTGTGTCAGAATTTAAAAGACATTGATCTCATATTGAGAAGCTCTGCTGCAGTTGAAATATCCCTCACTATTGATTCCACACTGCTAAATTTTTTACTGATGTACCAGTTCACATAATACAGAGCAGAAACACTATGTCTCTATCTTCAGTCATTAAACATCCGCGGTTCGGTCGATCCGCTACGGCCGTTCCATCCAAAGGGCTTGTGAACTCGTGTTCAGGTTAGCCCATCACTCAAATGTAATGAAATAGTCCCCACAGCGCATTGACAGCGTGCCTGGCACTCTTCGAAATGTTGCCCTTGCCTCTGCCCAGCGATAATGCTCGAGATCTGCGACAAGGAGTGTGATTCATTCACAGAAGAGTAGATGAGGGAATGACCTTCTGATAGGACAGACAGGCAGCCGTCTAACGGAGGGGAACAGATCTAGCCATTGGGAGAATCGACAGCACTTGTATATATCTCCTTCTATACACTCACACTACCAAGACCACTTTTCCAAAAAAAACAAATCCCCTTTAACAAGAAAACAACCCTTTTTGTATCTCTCCTGCATGCGGGACCCCACTGTTTTGCAAACTGTCTAAACAAAGCCGTGAGACTTCCCACCATTAAGGGAAAGCTGTGCTCCCTGGGGGGTTCTTACAGAGCACCGACTGTAAAGCGATGTGGCTTCCCAGCGGCTGCTGCCGGGGGCCACACGGGGCTCTAGATCCAGGACCCCCTTCAGGTAAAACGCATCAGGCACGCGTTGGACACAGCTCACTTGTGACCCAATGCGCGTGCTTCCTCGTTCCACTGCCTCGTTGTAACGGACTCATACGTGATCGTACGAGACGCTAATGTACAGTACAAACGGCAAAGGACTGCGTAGCGCAGCCTATTCTGTGAGCAAAATGCCAACTCGTGCGTTCTTTTCCTTTTTTTCTTATCGTTCGGCCACAACTATCTCCATGTTGCGGCTCAGATATGAATACGTTTATAGGAGATGTAGGTCTTGTGTATATGAGCATTATATTAATATTATACAATCTTGTTTTACAAGCTGCAGAGTCAACATCAGATCAATTAAAAGTAAATTCCTATCCACAGTCATG
Source organism: Galaxias rostratus (assembly GCA_036024795.1). Lineage (NCBI taxonomy): Eukaryota > Metazoa > Chordata > Actinopteri > Galaxiiformes > Galaxiidae > Galaxias > Galaxias rostratus. The sequence goes on along the minus strand of JAVQJS010136530.1, from coordinate 6,594 downwards.
TGACGGCAAGTCTAGGACTGCAAAATTGTTATTACAACCAGAATAATTCATTGCACAATACATGCATTACTGTACCTCATTAGTCCCTTAGTATTAAGCGATGGGATTTCAAGAAATATTACTTATCATTCTCATTCAATATCATTATGTAAAGGAAAAATAGTTCTTTACATTTTTTATGTAATGAAAAATTATTGAGGCAAGCATGAAAGAGAAACAAGCAGGGTGAATATTATTGCATCTGGAGTTTCTACTGCATCATTCATAAACCGCCCCTCAATATGGGGAAGTATTGTCATTATTTTCAGGATATGACCTACTGCTGTAGGCTAAAAAGAGTGCAGCCTCAATCGTTTACGTTTTAGTTTACAGTCTATGCTAATTAAGAAACTAGTCAGCATGGCTCTTTCACATAAAATAATGTCAAATCCAATCAACGCAGTGGCTTAAAAACTTGTGCTGCGTTAGCAAAACAGAGGGACTCAGTTCTATGACAATCTTCTTTCGCGATGCGCAGCATCAGCACCAAAATTATATTGTTAGCTGCCGCGTATCTTTTCGGATGTGTTGGCCAAGGTGCTCATGGAGGGCGGTTACCTAATTTATTCGAATCAACTTTAAGTGGCCAACATTTTCACCTTGCTATATATGTTTGATTTTCTTTATCATTCTTATTGTGATAATAAATCAACGTAGAACGCTGTTCACGACGAATTCTTAACATGAAAAGTTTTAGACATCAAATGAATGTTGGCCTATTTGTCCTTTAACGATTCTTAAAAATTCAATAGTGGATTGCATATCATATTACAAGTAATCTTGTGTTCAAATCGCACCCATGATTTTCTTTTTTAGAACCACTCTGCTCTGGCTGGTTGTTGCAGCCCATTAAATGGGTTTATTATTTTCTACAAGGAGTTTTTAAGTTTAATCAAGACTAACGGAAACAAATTTGATGAACATGCTGGAGTCACCAAACTTGAATTGGCAACAAATGATAAATCAAATATATAGAACCGCAATGATGACAACCATGATTCTTAAAGAGGTTCAATTGGCCAAGTTAGTTTCACCAAAGCCGTTGACTTCGGCAAGAAATCATGCAACCAAAATTGCGAACTTACCTTGAAACCAAATGATTCACTAATCGTAAAATCCAGTGACTTTGACACTCAAGTGTCACTTGATGTATCGTTCTGCTTCTGAAAGTTTGTATGGTAAGAAACAGTTTACTTTTTCGGACTAAATGAAGATAAGTAAATTCCAGCGATTGTAAATCATCTGTTGTGAGGGACCTAGCATCTGTTGTGCCTCGCAAGTCGAGCTCTGCTGGGTTGAAGAGGGAGGGAATTACTGTAACCTAGTGCGCATAACGAAGAAGGGGGTATAAGCGCAACTGGAGGTGGAAACGAGTGAATTAGAATCACAGAAAGGGGTGGGGCATTTGCCAATTTGAGTAACTCCATCAGTTTAGGTACCTAAACACGTAGCTGTTTTGGTGTTCTTCAACTTGTTCTTATAGAGAATATGAGGCTTTGAGTAGTTGTATAATGTTTTACTTTTGTTCCAATAGGCTACTATTTCTATTTGAAATGTATTGAGTATCCACATATTTCTACAACACGGTTTAGTTTACCTGTGAAATATTCCAATACCAAACGTGTAATACAACAAATAGAAAACGAATAGAAATGTTACGTAATTCTGCACCAAAACATCGGGTAAGTGTAAAATTCGCTCGGGCAAGACTTAACATTTATGAAGAGCCCTGTAAGGTAAAGGTTTTGTATATCTGTGTTACTGTAAACATTAACTAGCTAACAAACAAATGTTCACTGTGCATGCATCTAAGTGTTTGTGTGCTCGTTTCTCTCTCTCTCTCTCTCTCTCTCTCTCTCTCTCTCTCTCTCTCGCTCGCTTGCTCTCTCTATCTTTCTCTCTCTCTCTCTGTTTGTGTTTACGTGTGATCTAGAGTGTTTTTGGACAGTTTTGGATGATTTCAGTGTCCTGATTTATTGTGCTTTCATGAACAGAGGTACGTAAAGCTGTCTAGGCTACTTTTTGGGTTGTCACTGAAAGCAAAAAATTGAGAGTTTGTCTATTATTCTTGGGGAAAACGTGGCCCCATAGAAATGCAATGGATACAGAGGACTGTGAACGCTGCAACCCACTCACAGGTTGCTTCTCCAACCCCTTTTGGTAACAAAAAAAAATGTCAGGAGGGAGACAGCTTTTATTGTCCCCACAGATGATATGATTCAGCACAAACAAATAAGCACATGTTCACTTGAGGAACTAATGTGCAGTTTACTCCTGCCAAGTGTTCATCGTCCCCAGCCTCGACTACAAGAGCAAATAGTGGTAATAGTGTATGTCTAGCAATTCGGTCGTTTCTATAAGCTTAATATGGTACTGTAGATATCGTATTTTACAGAATCTTTAAGCCACTGTTGTTCACTAGTAGATTAAGCACAAATTGTGGTAGTCTTGGCCATTATTTTAATAGTAATAGCATTCATTGTTATTATTATGAATACAGACTTTGATGTATTTTCCCAGTACATTCTGTAGAAAATTGTGTCTCAAACATAAATGTCTGCATGGTGTGAAAATTCATATTGCACTGCTAAACATACTTGAACGGGGCTAGTTGCATGCTTTAGCCGTTTTAAACGTCATATCCATACTCTCCCAGCTCTGCACATTCATGTAAATGATAAATGATTTGATGAGTGCCTTCTCAGGTAGTCATGAAGAAATGTAGTCACAGAACATGACATCTAATTTCAAAAGTTCGAATATAAACAATGCATTTTTCTTTACGTCACCCACAATGCATTGCATGGTATGGCTGTCGGAATGTGTTAACCTGGTGTGCCATGAAATGATACAATCGATAGGCTATATCAAGGTATAATGTGACAGTAAACAAACGTAAAAACAGATGGCATTAAGTGGATAGTGGTTTTTGAAAGAAGCCTATTCTGTATTTGCTATGGCTTTGCATATTGCAAGCGCACTTTTATATTTTGCAGTGGATTATAACCATTTATTTCTTTTCCAGTTCTGGAATCCCATTTTAAAAGGAATTTATCATGGTATTATTTCCCTGCAGACTACATAGGACTTTATGTTTTATAAATAACAACAGTTTCAATTATACAGTATACATCTCATTAAGGTTTATTCATACAGTTTTATTTGCACACAAAAAGACACACTGTGAAACGGCAGTGGAAAAAAATTGCAAAAAGTGTTCTAGAAGCATTGCTTGTGAACCACGCCGGCTCCCTCTTCCAGGTAATCCTGCCTTTTCACCCACATGGGCTGAAAGCTGCTTAGGCAAGCCATGATGGAGCCTCCAACCCAGGAGGAGAATTCTCTGTGGGGCGTGGAGAACACGTTGACCTTAGACTCTCTGGGAGCCAGCCTCTCCATCTCTGTCTGCAGCCGTTCAGAGAAGCCAGAGAGCAGGGACGAGCCACCACAGACAACCACGTTGGCCAAAAGCGTGGCCTGTAGGTCAGCGTCGCAACTCTTAAGGCTGTTCATGGCCAGGATGTGAATTCCAGGCTTGGATGCCTGGCCCGTGGCGGGACTGAAGAGGAGTTCGGGGGATTGGAGGTGCTCGGTGCCCAGTCGCACTACGGCGCCATCGGGGAGCTTGTAATCCAGCCCCTTGCTGTCGACTTCCTCCTTAGTGCTCTGAGGGACGTAACATCTCTTCTCCTTTATCTCCCGAACAAAAGACTTGGCCACAGAACCACAACCACCGTCCTTCAGTAGATCGCACAAATAGTCCGTTACATTCTGTCCGGCCAGGTTTGTCCGCAAAGTGGCATGAGGTAGGCAGAAGCCATTGTAGACTGGGGAGACGCTGGTGCTGACCGATCCAGAATCCACCACTAAGCCGGTGAATTGTCCGTAGGAATACAAAGACAGCATGGGCTGATATCCGATGTACATGGCTGGCGTTTCGAAGGCCTCGAAAACAACCTGTGCCGTCTTCTCTCTGTTGGGCATAGGTGAGAACACTGGATCCGTCACTACAATGCCATGTTCTTTTGGGCAGACCTGCAGCTCCTCACGGAGCACGTGACTCCAAAGGTTCTCCATAGACTGCCAGTCACTAATGACTCCATCGACCACAGGCTTTTTCAAAGTCAATTGATTGAGGTCGATGTTTGGGATGTTGTCGCCAAAATAGTTTTTATTCCCTTTTACCCCGATCAAGGATTTGAGCACAACTCTTGGCCTCTCGTCACCAGCAAAGCCAGCTCTTGTAGATTCGGATCCTGGGTCGATCACAATCGCTACGTTCTCCAAGTAGTCGGCACTGCTAATCATCACAGCTTCTTATTTAGGGGTTGGCCTATTTTTAAAGATGGTTAAAAGTTTCAAGTCGATAGTTACAGTAACGTATGTTCAATGTTCGCCAAAATGTGTGTAACATCAAGACTTATACAGATTGCCAACAGAAGAGAGATTCACCTTTTGCACAACGTCCGATGATCACGCTGTTATTGGCAGAAATGCTGTTGTGGCTGAGTTAGTGAAGGGGCAGAACGCGAGCAAGAAAGTGCATGTGTCAAAGAGAAACCAAATGCATTTGAGCCTCGCACTGTACCAATCATATCTATACCATTCATGTGTGTGACATCACAATAGTACCAGTGTCCTTGTAGCATCACAGTGCAAAAGCCCTGTGTTGGTTTCTATAGCAACAGCCAGTGTATAGTGAGCTACATTGGAAAAGGACAGTTGAGACCTTGATATTGCCTAATATTAAATAAGTGGAATGGAATGGAAATGTTATAGAAAAGTAGAATAGGACAATTTTGTAAAAGTATGTAAGAATATGGTAGTTTACTATATTGGCAATATGGGACTTCAATATAATATTTATTAATTATCATCAGCTTTGTTGCGATGTTAATGCTGGATGTTACAATGTTGTCAGCTTTCAAGCGTTGATAAGTGTTGTGATTACATCTGCTTTGTTCTTGAGGATACCCAAGGGGTCAAGGTATGCTGGTAATGAACAGATCTGGTTTCCAGCATTACTCCGTGTGCTGGTTACCTCTTCATCGGCTGCTTTTAAAGGTCAGACCTTTAAGCTTGAAGTAACATCATCATCAGTTCTGAACTATTGCTGTTTACCCCCCCCCCCCCCCCATTCCCATCTAACAGAGAACCAATCACGTTGAAAGCACGAGTGCTTTTAAGATGAATACATATTTTACAATTTCTCATGAAAATTGGAAACGAATGGCAAAAGATCTCCTCATAAGATCCCTTACAAGTGGTGCAATTTTATTGCACTGGCTAATTTGACCTAAACGGCTTCCCAGCTATCCAGAGAGCAAATTAATGTTCCCATTAAAGCATCATTGCAGCACTAATTTTTAGAGCTTTTGGATCAAGCTGTTTACCCTGAGGTAAAATGTGTCTGAGCCACTGTGCTTATTCCTCCGTGCAGCAACAGCTACAAACGCAAGGAGGAGACTGGACTGTGGATGAAGGGCTCTATGACAGCACATTAACAGCCACGTTTTTTATCTTCATTTTATTTAATTTTATCCTCACGGTGCCAAATTATTAAGCACAAAGAAAAACAACCTGTCATCGGACCCGGGTAAAACATAATGCTCGACATACAGATTGTAGGGTTGGAAACTCTCTGGCTTTTTCTTTTCCTGCTCTGCTTAATGGTTTGCCTCAAACTATGGCCTCCCGTGTCCACTGTTGTGGAAGAGTTTGCTGACATGTTAAGCGGGAGTGGGTTTTGGCTAAGGGAGCAACAATTCACAACTGCAGACTTAAAAAAATGCAGGTAGTCGTCTTTGTTGAGTTTATGAACTCTTCGTAGCAAAAATTATGTGTCTGACAGTGGTTTGTCAACCTCTGTTGGTAGAGCATGGCTCATACTATCCGGGTGATTAGATTATTTGCACTCTGGCTACCCACACTAAAAATATCTGCCCTCGTGGTTTTAATGAACCAAAAAGCACATCCTTTCTATCAATGTATATGATGAGTTTTATATCAAATCTAAATTGCATGTAGGTGTGAATGTGAGTGTGAGTTGTTTATGTGTCGGTCTTGTGATAGACTAGTGACCCGTCCAGGGTGTACCCTGCCTTTCGCCCTGTGCAGGCCGGGATGAGCTCCATTCCTCCTGCAACCCTGCAAAGGATTAACGGTATAGCTAACGGATGGATGAATCATGAAGTGTTGCCTTAGCAGAGCTAGTTCAAGCAGGATACTCAGACGCCACCTTCATCTACCAGTTGCATGCGGTAATTAGTTAAACTATTGGTTTTTCTACGCCGTAGTCACTCAGCACACCAGCATTCAACAACTGCTCGTTCGCTGCTGCACCAAGCCAATGGTTCTGCTCACCCCTGCACCACCCCATGGTTCTGCTCACCCCTGCACCACCCCATGGTTCTGCTCACCCCTGCACCACCCCATGGTTCTGCTCACCCCTGCACCACCCCATGGTTCTGCTTGCTGCTGCACCACCCCATGGTTCTGCTTGCTGCTGCACCACCCCATGGTTCTGCTTGCTGCTGCACCACCCCATGGTTCTGC